>PVLA01015402.1:0-25510 GCA_004027455.1 Hydrochoerus hydrochaeris
CTGGAAGACAATATATTAGAATCTATTCTGAATACAGTGGAAGGAATATAAAATAAAGAAGAAAAAGGAGAAATCAAAGAAGAGGAGAGAAAAAGAAGAGGAAAAGAAGTATATTATGAAAAAATAAATGGGACATAAGACAGTCTTATTAATAACTGGTCCTATATACAGAGAGGCAACAGGGAATAACATAAAGGAATTAAGTATAAATATAATGATTGAGAGGTTTCAAAAATGATATAAATAAAGCATAGATTCAAAGTACTCTGCAACACAAAAAATAAAACAAAGCAACACATCAACAGAACACAGTTAAATGATTAAATGCAGAAATAGTTGTTAAAGATCTGTGAAAGTGCAAATGTTGATATAACAGTCCATTTACTAAGTAATTAAAATAATTACAAATAGAGTTTAGTTGATGAACATTAAATGAAAATAAACACTGGGGTTGGGATATAGCTTAGTAAACAGTTTGTGGTTAACACATGTGAGTGCATGAGTTCAAGCCACAGTAGCACATGCGCTCACACACACACACACACACACATCAACTTTACATTGTTCAATAACATGCAGTCCAAATATTTGTCATAATATGGTTTATCATAAAAGAAGATAAAAGGTCATAGAAAATCATAATGCAAAGATGAATTTAAGTATACCAACTTAATGCATTTTTATGGAAGCTAACATAACAGAATAAAAACTGTCATCTGAATTAATGTGGGTGAATCAAGGTGAGAGCTGAGTGTGATTCTTTGGTGTTCATCTACTCACAGCACCAACCTGAACTACCATGTGTGATGTGTTCAAAATCTCTAGTGAAAGCTTAATTTTTAAAAAAATAATTATCACAGTTCACACCTTGCCATTAATTTCCATTAATTTTCCCTTAAAATGCTCTCCCTTCCTTCAAATGCGTTTATCCCATATACTTGCCATTTTCTTTTGATTTTTTTTAAACTTTTTATTTTTTAAAAAAGGTTCTTGCTATGTAGTTTAGGCTGGACTTGAGCTCACTACACAGTCCAGGTTGGCCCTGAACTCCTAGCAATCCTTCTGCCTCAGCCTCCTAAGTGCAGGCATTACAGGAATGTGCCACTGCGCTAGCTTTGTTTTCACCACTTTATCACACAGCTATGAAAGACCTTCTTCATAAATTTATTTCTGAGGTTTATAAAAAATTTGGTAAATGCCACTGCCAAGTGCTACCCAATTGAAAAGCAAAACATCATGGTGTATCTTCAGTAACCTTGCTCACCATGTGTTTTTTGGCTCTTTCTCAAAATCAAAATGATCATGAAATGGAAAGATTTTGCATCAATTCAGAACATCAAGGCAAGCAGATATCACAACTAAAGACACTCCTAGAAAAGGACTTTTAGGGTTGGGGATTTAGCTCCATGGCATGAGCCCTTGCCTAGCAAAGCGGAAGGTCATGAGTTTGATCCCCGGTGCCAAAAATCAAAATAAAACAAAAGGGCTTGTAGAACTCTTTCAGAAAATACCTAGAACAATGGGATGAATACCTTGTTCAAAGCAAAGATGAGTATTTTAAGGGGGATTAACACCAATGTGTTCTTTGCTATAATAACTTTTGAAAATCATATTTGAATAAAGAAATTAAAGACATACAAAAAAAAAGCCTGCTTTGAATTTCTGTTTAGAATGGCACAAACAAAGCTAGATTCACATGACTTAATAAACACCTAGTTCTTCAGTCCTTAGGTGATGCACACAGCAAGCATCAGTTGCTTTTGGGAAACCATGTCTTCACCTAACAGTCAAAATAACATGATGAAACCAGACGAGATAGCAATCGGTATAGTTTAAAACAGTTGATTATGGAAACTCGTTAGGCTTGAAGGAAATACAGAGAAATGATTTAATATTCTTAGTAGAGAAACCTAACAGAGAAAGGAAGCAGTTAAAACATTAAATATTTGTGGGGAAAATATACTCAGTGAAGTAAAAAATGTAGTAAAAAGTGTCAATAACAGGATGGATCAACCTAAAAGAGTTAGTGAGTTTGAAGATAGGTATTTCAAAATCTATAATTGGCAGAGAAAAAAATCCAGAAGTTTTGGGAACTTTGAGATAATATTGCAAGGACTAATATATAGGTTATTGGTATTTAAGAGTGTTCTGAGGGTGCCAGCTGACTAAAAAGGTTAGTCAAAGAAATAGTGGTAAAAAGCTTCCCAAATGTAGAGAAAGATAAAAACTGTCTACATGCAGGCAAGATGAAAGTCACCTGTCAGATTTAACTAAGGTTACTCCAAAACATCATTAATGAAGCTCTCAAAGTTGAAAAATTAGGGGAAGGTTGTCCAGATTACAAAGAAAAAAAAAAAACCACCCGTAAGAATATCCTGACTTACTTCATAACAAATTTCTTAGCAGAAAATTTACAGACCAGCCAAGAGGGGTATGAGAGTAACATACTCCTGAAGGGAAAATCTTCCATCTAAGCATACTGTGACAAGTAAAGCTATCCTTCAGCAGGGAAGGAGAGTTATTCTCAGGAAAGTAGAAGCTCTGAAATTGTATCTACTCAAACACTGTTCTCTGCTAAAGAGAATTCAAATTGCAAAAAAAAAAATGATAGATTTTAATGACTAAAAAGAAAACTTTAGAGGGTAGAAAACTACCAATTTAGAGTAAGCACACAAATTCAGAGTGCTCAAATATCGAAAACATGGTATATGAACAATCATAAAGAACTCATATTTTTAATGTGAACACTAAACACTAAAAAAATAAAAGTAATAACCACAAAACACTGAGACAGTGTAGAAAATATAATATATCAACATCTTAAATATGGTGAAGAATGGAATACATACTCAGAGTTTTTATTAGTATATTTTATCTCTCTGCTTCTATTCTTGCTTTTAAGATCATGCTATTTATGCTATTAAAAATTCCTTCTGATGATCAAAGATGGCTTTTATTTTGTTTTACTTTGAGAAAAAATTTGTTTTATTATAACATGTTGGCAGTACACAGTGATTATATTCATTGTGGGAATTTAGTACAAATATGTAACAAATCTTTTCACGTCTCCTTCCCTTCCCTTTAGTCATTTCTTGATGCCTTAACCACAGGCAAACGATCTGCCTCCTTGTTTTCTACTATGTGTTCTTCATTTTGATCTTCATTTTTAGAGTTCTCATTTAAGAGAAAACATGCAGTGCTGTATTTAGGTTTCTACATTTGATTTATTTCACTTGGACAGCTGATTTATGAGCTAAACATTAAGACCATAAAAATGACTAAAATTATCCTTTATGACAAAGTAGTAATCCATGGGGTAAAAATACCACATTTTAAAAATTTATTTCTCAGTTGATGGACATGTGGTCCACTTCAAGATTTAGCTATTATGACTTGTGTTGCTATAAAGATGGGTATGTATGTATCACTGTAATATGACATTTTTAATGCTTTTGGGAAGATATCTACAAGGGGAATAGCTATGTTGCATGTTTCTATTTTTAGTTTTTTGAGAAATCTCCATTCTGATTTTCATAGTGGTTGTGCCACTTTAAATTCTCACTAACAATGTAAAAGTTTCCTTTTGGCCTGCTGCTCTCTAGTGTTTGTCATTCTTTACTTCTTGATAACCATTCTTTCTAGAATAAAGTGGAATCTCAGTGTTAGCTTAATTTGCATTTCTTTAAAATCCGAGGCATTGAACATTTTTTCATATATTTATTACCATTTGAACTTGTTCTCAGAAGTATCTATTCCTTTCAATCACTCATTTTTTAAATTGAGTTTTATTTCAGAAAGTGTAAGCTTTTGGAGCTATTTATATTTGCTAGATGTTAGTCTTCTGTTCTAGGAATAGCTAGCAACATTTTTCCTTATTCTGTGATTTGTCTTTTCATTCTATTGGCTGGTTTTGTTTTCCTGTACAGAAGCTTGTCAGCTTGCTATAGCTCCATCCACTGACTTTTGGTGTTATCTCTTGTGCAGTTGGAATTCAGTTGAAAAATTCTCTATGCCTCTGTCTTCAAAATTTTTATCTATATTATTTTCCAACAGATTGTTTCTGTTGTGTCTTACTGTTTGGTCCATTTGGATTTTATTTTAGTACACTGTAAGAACTATGGGTCTAGATGCAGTATTCTGCATGTGAATAGCCAGGTTTCCCAGCAACATCTGGTAGTTAATGAGGTGATATTTTCTCCAGCATATGTTGTATGTTTTTTTGTCAAAGATCCCATGAATGAATATGCCTAAAATTATTTCTGCATCAGCTGTTCTGTCCCATTGATCCATGCCTGCCTTTGTGCTGTTACCATGGTTTTTTTTGTTGTTGTTGTTGTTGTTTTTGTTTACTTGTAACAGGAATTGAACTTAAGACCTTGCACTTGCCAGGCAGGCACTATGCCACTGAGCAATATCTCCAGTGCAGTGGGTTTTTTTTTGTTTGTTTGTTCTGTTTTGTTTTTTACTCACTATAACTTTATATTATAACTTGAAATCCAGAAATGCAATACTTCCAATCTTGTCCAAGAGTTTTCATGCTATTCTGGATCCAAATTCTTGTAGTTCCATATGACTTTTAGGATTATTTTCCCTAACTCTGTGAGGAATGTTGTTTTTTGTCTATGAATCTATAGCTATATATCAACAAAGGATATCCTTCCATTCACTGATATCCTCTGGGTTAGGTTAATTTTTAGATATTTATGATGTTGTTGTTTTCCTAATATCTTTTTCTATGGGTTTATCATTGTTGTATAGAATTACTATAATTTGTGCATATTCATTTTGTATCATGCTAGTTTGGTAAATTTGGGTCTTAGTTCTAGAGGTCTTTGCTTGAATGGGGGCCACTTTTAGGGAAAGGTTCCTTTCATCTGTTAACAATGATAGTTTGGTCTCCTTTCATGTACAAATCCCTTTTGTTTCTTTCTCTTGCCTAATTGCCGTTTTGAATGTTAAATTAAACAGAAGTCATGACAATGGATACCTTTGACTTGTTCCTGATTTTATGAGGAAACTTTTCAAGTTTTTCACATTTAATAAAATGTTGACAATAGGTTAGGAATAAATGGTATTAACCAGATTAAGATATTTCTTCTGGTTTTTCTTTATTATTATGAATGTATGTCCAATTTTATCAGAGGCTTTTCCTATATCTGCTGAGATGATTATGTAACTTTTGTCATGATTGTTATGTGATAAATTATATTTATTAACTTGTCTATATTGAACCTCCCTCGCAGGAATAAAGCCTACTTGCTCATAATGTATGATGTTTTCATCACTTACTGCATTCTCTTTGCCAGTATCTTGGTGAGGATTTTTGCATCCATGTTCATTTAGAAGACTTGCCTGCATTTTTATTTTTTAGTTGAATCCTTGTATAGCTTCGGAATCAAGGAAATGCTAACTTCCAGGAATTACTTTGGAATTGTATCTTACCTTTTGATTCCTTTAAACAGTTTGAAGAGTATTGCTGTTAGATCCTCTTCTTGTAGAATTAGCAGTGAATCTACTGCCTAAATTTCATTCCCTGTTATTGGACTGTTTGTGGTATTTAGGTCTTCATGGTTAATTTTGATATTTCACAAATGCCTAACAATCTATCCAGTTTTTCTGGAGTCTCCAGTTTATCCAAGTACAAGTTTTCAAAATACCTATTAAGCTGGGTTAATCTGGTTCTCATTTTCATTTCACTTATCTCATTTATGATAGTTAAATTTGGCTAAGTTTTTATCTGTTTTGTTTATTCTTTTGAAGAACTGGCTCTTCAATTAATTAATTTTCTGTATTGTTTAATGTTAGTATTAATTTAATAAATCTACACTCAGCCCTTTATAATTTCCTTCCTTATACTAGATTTGGATTAGGATTATTCTTGTTTTTCTATAACTGGGGTGCATCATTAGGTTATTTATTTTGATTATGTAGTTTTTCTAATGTGGGCACTGGTACCAATAAACTGCCTTGTTAGTACTGCTTTTATGTTGTTTTAAATTGCACTGGTGTTCTAGAAATATTTTATTTCTTCCTGACATTTTTCTGTGATATATAGATTTTTCAATTGTGTTATTTAATTTCCATGTATTTGGAAAACTTCTGTGATTTCTTTTGCCATTGACTTCTAGTTTCAGTGCTCTGCAATATGATATTCATGAAATAATTTCAATTCTTTTGTATTTATTTGAACAAGTTTTATGAACTCATATGTAGTCTATTTTGGAGAAAATTCTTTGTCAGGTTGAGCACATGTGTATTCTGTTGCAGTATGATGGAACACTTAAAGATACTTTATTAAGTTCATTTGCTTGAAGGTTTGATACAGATCCAATATTTATTTATTAAAGTTTTGTTTTCATCTATTTGTGAAATCTGACAGTGTGATTGTGTTGATGTATATCTGATTTCTTATATACAATAGTATTTGTTTCATGACATTGGATGTGCTGGTCTTTGTTTCACATATATTTAAAATTATTTTCTTTTTATTTTGAATTGTTCCCTTAAATAACATGCACTGGCCTTCATTCACTCTTCTGATCAGTTTTGTCCTTAATTTCACTTTGTCTGAGAATAAGAAGGTTATTCTTTGTTGCTTTTCTGCTAAGGTTGGATAGAATATTGTCTCCCATTATTTGATTTTCAGTGAGTAGTTTTGGAATAGATGTGTCTCTTGTATATAACATACAATTGTGTTTAGGGCTATTTTTAAGCAGTTTAAAAATTTTATTTTTGACTTGAAATTGATATCATTTACATAAATTACTGCTGACATATATTGACTTATTCCAGCCATTGCATTACTTTTTAATTGTTAATTTCTTCATTTTGGTTGTTGCTGCTGTTTCCTTGCTCACTCTGCTTGATTTATTCATCCCATCTGAATTCTGGCATTCTTGGCTTTTTTTTCTCTGTCTAGCATATCCTTGATCATTTTTTAGATTGCTGGCTTGGTGGTCATGAATTTCTTAAAGTATTGTTTGTCATCCAGTGTCCTTATTTCTCCATCAATTTTTAAGGATATTTTTGAAAGATATATTTCTCTTGATTGAAAGTTGTTTTTCTTTGTGCTGAAAACACTGCACTCCAAACTCTGTTGGACTATAAGATTTGTGTTTCCAAAACTACTGAACAGTGGTACGTTGGTTTAGGAACGTAATCTGTTTTGTGATTTTGGGGACAATAGCAGCATTTGAGTTTGTGTGGAAAGATACTTGGTCGATATTCACCATCAGATGTGGAGTTTTTGAACAGAAGCAAAATTTTTTCCAAACACTTTTATTTGTGAACTTAATTGCTTGTGAACTGAGTTGTTTGTAAATAGAAGCATTTGTGAACTGAGATGTTATTTCTAGTGGGTTTACTTATATGGTTATCTGTTTGTTTTCTTTGGATAGTTTTTAGGGTCTTTATGTTGGACTTTTTAGATTTTTGACTGTGATGTGTTGTGAAGCGGGTATTTTCTAACCATGTCTATTTGGGTTGTACATACCTTACTTAACCTGTAGGTTGAATTTTTCCCATATATGGAATATTTTCTGGTAAGATTTCTGCAAACATTTTATGTCATTCATGATTTCTTTTGACTTTTCCCAGCTGAAATTATTCTTGTTAGCCTTCTTTGTTTCATCTTTCAGCTGTTGATTAATTTTTTTTCTCTTGCTGTGTTTTAGATACAGTTTGGTAAGGGTTACCTTGTCACACCCTTGAGAGAAATGATTTAACTTAAAGTACATATTGGTTTTTATTCTCTTTTGCATCTACACAGGCACCTTCTCTGTATAAAGAAGATGTGTAAAGAAAGAAAGGGAAAATAAGGGGATAAAGAAGAGGGGGAAAAAGAATTGAGAGAAGGAATGAATAAAGAAGAAAAATGACAAAAAAGGAAAGTAATAGAAAAAACAGTATTTTCAAAAAATACAGTGACAAGCACAAATGAAAAACAGCAAACAAACAAAAACCAATGGACTTGCCAAAGCACAAAACCAAAATATCCTCACATCATATTTACCCAGAATTCTGCATTAAATTGCTGGCCTGAGCTACTCCCTTTCTGGGTTTTGTTAGCTGAACTGACCTCTCTCCCAATGGTTCACTTAGTTGCCTGCCTGTTAGTTAGGAGAACTGGTGATCTGATGGCTCTGTCAGTTTCCTGGATACAAGCAGTTCTCTGATTGTGGCTAACTATAGGCTTTTGTCTCTATCCCAAGTTCCAATCATCTCCGTTAATTTGAGAAGTTGAGGATACAGTGTAATCAATACAGCACCCAGTTTTCACTTGAGTTGCTCCAAGACTGTCTCCTCAGTGTGCATTTCCTTGCAGATCAAATTCTAGTTACCTCTGTGTATTTACTCCATAAGGCTTTTGCCTAGTGCATCCTTGGACGATGTCTGGTCCAGTTGCCACCCTATCCTCTGCCCAAGGTCCCTTTCTGGTCTCTCTCTAGAACATCACTCTCCAAACTATGAACTTATTTCTGGACACTCTCCATATCGTAACTCAACTAATGGATTCAAAAGATTTATAGAATAGAGGACAAATTCAGAGCTCAAGAGACCTCAATTATGCTAAATAGTCCTTTAATTAAGCTGTAATGTACATTGTGTAAAGTGATTTCTGTAGCTACTCTCTTTAAAACTTAGGCCTATAGGTCTTTCTGTAGAGGAGATCTAAATAATTCCGTAAAAGCACATTACCAGGATGTTTATGGAATATTAAATAATATATGTGGTCTCATATGGAGAGTAATCAGGGATGCTAAACAATTCTTTCCTATATTTTCCTCTCTGGGAATTGTTCTCCATTATTCTCAGATATTCTAAGAAGTGTTAACATAGAACAAATTTGGCATTTTCAAGGACTATAGGGGTACATCAGAAGACAGCTCTGGGTACTCAAAATACTGAGTTTCTAAAGCCTTTGGATAGTGCATGATGAAACTCATTTGAACTCACTTTATAGAAATATTCTTTGGAGCTGGGTATGGTGGCTCACACCTGTAATCCCAGCACTCTGGAGGCTGATGCAGGAGGATCCTAGCAAGTTCGAGACAAGCCTGGGCTACAAAGTGAGCTCAAGGCCAGCCTGAACTGCATAGTGAGACCCTGTCTCAGAAAGACAAAAAAAAAAAAAAAAGAAAGAAAGAAACATAGAAATTTGGACACCCCACACCACCACCACCAAACAGCCCATGCCACACCCCAGCCCTCTGCATTCCTGTCTAAGTGCAGCTGCAGGAGCCTAGGCCTAGATGCTGCGGACCCACGACTGAGAATCCGAGGTGGTGAATAGCAGCTCTCCAATTCTGCAACAAAAAATGGCCTCCAATAAAACTACATTGCAAAAAGTAGGAAAGAAACAAAACAGAAAAACTAAACAAGTTGAGGAAGCAGAGCTTGAAGAATTTGTGGTAGAAAAAGTACTGGACTGACATATAGTGAATGGGAAGGGAGCATTTCCTGAAGTGAAAGGAATTTACAGACGTTGACAATACATGGGAACCTGAAGAAAATTTAGATATCCAGAGTTAACTGAAGCATTTATTAGCTCTTAAAAAGCTGGCAAAGAAAAAAAGTTGGTATGAAAAAGAACATCTTTATCTGACGGTGAATCTGATGATAGCAAATCAAGGGAGGGGGGGTGATGCTAACATACCTACAGGCTTTGCTAGAGGTCTCAATCTCGAATGAATAATCGATGCCACAGACAGCAGTGAAGAATTGATGTTTTTCATGAAATGGAAAGATTGAGATGAGGCTGATGTAGTGCTGGCAAAACAAGCAAATATGAAGAAATGGCCAAAAGTAACTGCATTTTATGAAAAGAGATTAACTAGGCATTCTTGTCCAGAAGATGAAGTTCAAGAATTATAGTCTCTTGGTTTTGATTTACTAGTGTAAAGAAAATAGCATCCTAATGAAAATCAAGATTCATATGTTTTTTTTGCAAGTTGTATTGGGAAGAGTTGTTGGGTTTTATTTTGCATGTGTAACACTGGATACTTTGAATAAATAAAACTTTTATAGTTGCTTCCTTTATCAGAAAAGAGCATTCGATAGCCTGATACATTTCCTCTGCTTTTCTAAATGTTGAGGGAACTGTCCATAGTCAAACTCAATCAGAATTCATGTTTTAGCTCACATGCTTAAGGACTATTCTGAGTTTTGTGTTTCTATATACAAATAAAATATTTATATAAATGTTTTTGCTTTGTTTTTAAACAGTCACCAAAATAAAAACCATGAGTTGTGATGAGCTCATGTTTGAGATGCCATCATTCTGAGCAACCTAGGAAATAAATCACTTCCAAGTAAATTGAGGAAAGTTTTCCTGAGATCATAATCTTTCAAGTTAAATAGGTGGCTCTGTGGTTAATTGGACAGTTTAAAGTGGCTATTTTTGAAGTAGCCATATCAGAATCCATATCTATTTCTTTAGTCATGTAGTACAGCAGTTTACTGGCAAAATTTCTGAAAAGAAAAATTCTTGTCTCTCTCAACAACTTCCCCACACAAATAAGGTAACTAGTCATGTAGCCAGCTCTCGATTTTTTTCTCTCTGCATTTGTACCCATTATGTTTTCCTTTCACTTAAATAACAACTTTTGAGTTCCATGTAAAACTGATGTTATTTGATATTATTGTTTGCAGTTATCCCCTGACATCCAGTATGCTTAGTTAGAGCCCAGGTTTCTGTAGTCAGAAATGATTTGAGAAGACTTTAAAGAATTTCACTGGTAATAGCACTGACAAGTAGTTATTGCAAATATAACATGCAGCTGTTCTTTGGCATGAGGAAGCATTTAGGAACACGACTGTGAACTGTTCAGAGCTTTCAATGACGTAAACATTGTGTGCCTTCTGTGGCATGTGTGTCATAGGTTCGCCACCGCTGGTGGCGAACTGGTTTATGATATCTCACACCCACAACACTCTACTTTCTAATTATAAAACCGGTAAGTAAATGAACAATTCAATTAGGAATCCTTACATTGGAACCCATAAATTTTCCCATCATTCTGGCTTGCTAGTAAAAGAAAGTTAATGTTTATCTAGAATAAATCCTAATAACTATTTGCCTATAGGAAAATAGGCCAGGAAATGGTTAATATATTGACAAAACAGTGGTCTTCATATATAAAATATTTTTAGCTTATTGAACAAAGCTTTAGTTTTGTTATAAATATAATTCACTCTATTGCCTTGAGATATAGTTTTTTTTTTTTTGTTAAACTATCTTAGTTTAGATCCACCATCAATATAAAGGAATACATGATTGAATTTTGGGGAGTATCACCTATGTTTCTGTGTTCTCTTTTTTAAGTGAGATTGTTCATAGCGCATCATGCCATACTCAAGATGGCATGAATAAAGAGGGAGCCTGTTCTGTGAATTCTTCTTTTCTGCACATTGGATTATTTCCAGCAAAGACAGTGAAAGTGCTTGGTCAGACAGTCTGGTATGTTTATATCTACACTTGCCAGAAGGGCATAGTTGAGACTAGGCCTGATTTGGAGCAGGTGAAAATCCATGTTCATCATACACTTCACGAGCTTCTCATTACATGTCCAATTGTAAACAAGAAGTAGGTTGCTTTATCTCATTTAAAATGAAAAATACCTGTCACAGGATAGTATGAAACATAGAGCAAGCATACTCTCTCCTTGTTACACAGACTTATATTAGAAACTAAATAAAAATTTTAGGGAAATAGATCTTATCACTAAAAGTATGTATTTTCCTGATACAGCTATCTTAAAACAGTGATTTGCCATTTGAAGTGTAGTACTCCAAAGCTCAGGCACTTACCTCTGTAAAATAAAAGAAAACATTTCCACTAAGGCTGGAAGGCTTGAAATTCTAATAGCTAAACACCTCCCTCCACGTTCGGGTGAGATTGGGATATAATTTTAGACAGACTTTTTTAGCCATAGACAAAATAACTCCTAAATCTTATAGTTAATCTATTACCTTTTGGGGTAGGATCCCAGATGTAGGTATATGTATAGTCATAAAAGGAAAATTAAAATCACATTTGCTCATTAGTTGGATATTGATCCAAAACTCTGAGGAAGTATCCTCTAAGCTACCAAGGACACATAGACAGCTCCATTATCTATGAGGACAAGGCACATGCTCCACTAGACATGACTATGGTATCAAAAGGCAGAAGGGGAAATTTTCATGGAGATTCTTATATGCCTTTCCTAAGAAAGCCTAGGGACCACAAATTCCTGAATCTGGACCATGGTCTTTCTTAAAATTTTCTCTTGCGGCCCTGCTTCCTGTTTCCCAGCTCCAGCTCATTTCTGGTGTCTACTTTACTCTATCAAAAGGAGGAAATAGAGACAGGAAGGAGAGAGGAAAAAATAAAGAAAAGCAAAAAAAGAAAAAAAGAAAACAACTAAAGAAAATAAATAAATTATACAGGTGTATTGGCAAGTTTGTCCAGATGATGTTGGGGTATTATTTATTTGGAAAAGACATTGAAAAGTGACTCAAAAATAGTATTACCAAATATGAACTGTGCTGCTATAAACTCATAAATATAAGCTTATACAAATATCGTTGTATGATTCTTTAATACTTTCAGGAAGATATCAGAAGAATAGCAGGGTCTAATGGGAATGCAGGTTTTAGCCTCCACACTGATTTCACAGTGGTCGATCCAGTTTGAAATAGCTAAATCTTGGAAATAGCCCAAATACCTACCAACCAATGAGTGGATAAAAATGTAGTTTTTTAATGCATTGGAGTACTACTCTTCCATAAAGGAAGATAAGCTTGAGACATTTCTAGCTAAATATATGCACCTTGAGATCATAGTCTTAAGTGATATAAATTGTGTGTGTGTGTGTGTGTGTGTGTGAGAGTGTGTGTGTGTGTTTAAATACCACATAGTTTCTCTGGTGTTTGAAACCAAAATTATAAATAAGGACCAAAATGTATAATAGATTTTGTAAAATGGGAAGAAAATGTTTAATTGATACAGGTTACAAGGGAGGGAAGAAAAGAGTGGAGGAAAGGAAAGAAGAGACAAGAAAAAAAGAAGGAAAAATGGAAGCAAACCTTTTGTAAATAAAGAAGGGAAGAGGAGTTGTAGAGGGGAAGGAAATGGAAGAAAAAGAAAAATTAAAATATATCCTGCACAGGTATAAATTCCCTATAATGATGTAATCATATATATATATCAATAACATTTTAAAAAACAAAAAATGCCAAATACATCAGATTTCACACTATTTATACATGATTGCTTATTGTTTGTTTATTATATAGTAAGAATACAAAGTCTACCCAACTGTTAGGTTAAAATAAGAAACTATGGAAGAACAAATAGATCTTTTTTAAAAAAAATTTATATGAGTAATTTGACATTAATGAAGACTAGAAACTAACTTCCTATTTTTTTAATTCCTTTTGAGGTCTCTTTTTCCCCTTCTTTGGTCACTTATCCCAGAGAAAAACAAACACACACACACAAAAGTGACTCTATTCCTTAAATGTCTCTGGGGATAAATATCCCAAAAGGCTACTCTCCTTGCCCTTATCAACCTTTTAGTCTATTTGTATAAATGTGGAGAAAACTTTTAGTTTCCTTCTTTGCATTGCATGTTAAAGTATGATGAAATAACACATGAATTATGCAGGTAATGAGTTTGGTGGTGAGCTAAAGACTCCCTAAAGTCAGATGAGCTCTCAAAATAATTTTTGAGATTTGATAATGACAATAGACTCAAAGCTATGTGTAAGAATATATGGAAAATGACGTAGATAGATCTAAGCTTCATGAATAAAGTGGAATTTAAACTGTAGGTAATGGTTAGAAGAAAACATTACATGTTGTCTTAAGTTTACCTACATTTTTATGCATGACCCAGATTTTCATTATATTTTGTATTGGAATCATGCAATATATATATTTTTAATAGCATGTATCTTCTTCCAAATGGCCTAATTTACAGTTATTTCATTTATTTAGTGAATATTATAGCATAGTACCATGGATACATCAATATTAGTTTAGTTCCTTTTATTTGGGATGTTGAATTATTTACAGTTAGGGTCTGTTACCATTAAAGCAGACATGTGCATTCATTTATGAGTCTTTTCGTGAGCATATATTATCATTCTCCTGAGCAAATGGTGAGAAGTAAAATAGCTGGACTGCAGGGCAGACGTATATCTTTAAATAAAATTGCTTATTATTTTTCCAAAGTGATTTTATTGTTTCATATCTACCAGAAGTATGTTGTATCCCAGTCAACAGATGATATGTTTGGATTATTGAATTTTTGTTTCCAGTGCAATGTAACTGGCCTTGATTATTAAAAGTTCTATAACTTAATGGACACAGAAAAATATTCAAAAGTTCTGGAAGGGCAGAAACTAAATCAACAAGAGGAAAAGTAGAATACAGATTCTAATGCATAATTAAACTAGTAAATGTTATATGTACAATTTTATACAGTTCTATTATAAAAGAAGGCTGAGGCAGGGGGATCATAAGTTTGACTCTAATCTGGGCTAAAACTTAGTGACTGAATAAAAACCTGTCACAAGCAGAAAAATAAAAGAGGACTGGGGATGTACCTCAATGTAAAGACCCTGAGTTAAAGACCCAGTTTTTAAAAAAATTAGCAGTTGAAAGGAAAAAATTTTGATGTAATATCTAGAAAATAGGAAATAAAGTGTTTATAATGGTGCAAATATATACACAGTTTTGTAAGTACTTATGGTCACAAAAAGTTGGAGAAAGATTAGTTAAGAAGTAATTGCAATATTTCAAGTAAAGTTTAAAGAGGAAAAGTTGGTACTCAGGAGAAAAAAAGAAAATAAATTTGGTGAAGATTCCTTTCTAGTGTTTGGTGATTGATTTAAAAAAAAAAAAAAGAATGACAGAGAGACCAAAATGATTTAGTGGATTTGAACTGCTGTGCTTCAAAAGGAAAATATTTTACTTGGTTAAAATTGAGTTATTGCTTAGATATTTTGTGCACATATTTAATTTATAAGAAAGATTGCATGAACAGCCATAATAGCCAACAGAAAATATAAGTGATGTTTGAATGATATACACGAGTCATGTTTGTTTAGTAATTGGGAAGACATAACTTGTTAGAAAATAAAAGTCTTTAGAATGGCAAGGATGGAATACAGACTAGATGACTCTTTTGAATAAAAAGGATAGGGTCTTACAAAGCCCAAGTTAGGGTATATTCAGAGCTTGGGTGGGAGAGATGGAATCTAATTGAGCCACCCCATGATCCTACAGGCAGGAGGGATGAGGCAGGAAGTCCTGCAGCTCTAACTAAAAGGTAAAATAGCTACAGCTGCTACATTAGGGATTCTCCAAAGCAAAAAAAGAAAAAAATAAATACATAACAGATGAGAGTGAATTACGTCATTCAAGAAAATGTAGATTTTGGCTACCCAAAAATCATGACGTATTTGACCACCGCTAACTGTTACCTATGTTTAAAACTAAAGTAGGTATTCCTGGTACTGTAATATACAACCAGTCTGCTAAGTGGGGTAAAATCCTTCACTAAGTTGATAATGATAAAAAAAAAAAAACTTTCAGAAACTTGATAATGAAAAGGTATAAAAAATTTCTCTAAATATATGTATATCTAGATGACAGATTAGATAGATAGGTAGATAGTGAAAGGATTATGCCCTACACAGCATTACTGTAGTGGAGGTGGGAGCAAGGATGTTTACTTTGAAGCCACTCCCTTATGACAACTTCCTTTCTCCTTTCCCAGTGACACAAAAAAGGCTCCAATCAGCCCCTGTGTGTGATCAAATGCCTGCCCTAAGCACCACCCTATCAGAGTTTATAAATATATCCCACACCCCACTTTCAGTAGAAGAGGCGATTAGACCAGCTATGGTCAGACTTCTCTCCATGTCCTTAGAATAAAGGATACTTTTGCTTATATTTTTCTCTTTTATTGTGCCAAAAAACCGATCAGATAGATAGACAGATAGTTTGATGCAGATAACCAAGATCTGTAGGGCTGTTGGCCAAAATGTTGATCACGGTGATCTCTTATAGAAGCAGTATAAGCGTGTTTTCAGTTTATTATTTTGTACTTTAAGTTTTTCATTGCATCTTGTATAATATGAAAGTGTCATTTCTTCCCAGCAATTACAAAATGCAAAAATGAAATTTCCATTTAAATACTACTAATGTGCAATTGTTTAGGTATGCAACATGAAGATGAACTGATTTGTAGTGAGGTAGAGCATGCTCATGGGTACACGTCTTTCTGCCTGGACTGAAGCTGAAATAATATTTTGTGGTTCATCTCTGAGTTTCTGTTTTGAGTGTTTCCACACCCACTTTTCATCAGAGGACTTGCTTCTGTGCATTGTGAGCATTAATGGCCTTGTTCTCAGCATTTCAGAGAAATGAATTGTGAATTCTAAATGATTTCATGCCTTCCAGTTTAGCAACACTTCCCCAGGGTGTAAGTGCTGGGATTTTTTTTAACAGTTTTGCATGTCAAAGATTGGTAACTCTACATCTGAAGTGTTTTGAAAGACTGTGACTTCCTTTCTCTTAGTAATACAGAAAAAAAAAAGTTTAAACTGAGTAGAAATTAAATACAGGCAGCGTTTTCTATTGGCTTAATCTACAAATGAATTTGGCTGGAATGTCTTGGTCACCAAGCTTCCTGACAAGAAAGATTTATGCCAGTAGGTTGAGGGTTCTGCACTGGAGCCAAGAAGCGATGCTCAAAATAAGAAACAGGGCTCATTGAAAAATACCACAGCCATCCTCAGCAACAGTGAGGTCCTGAGCTTCTCTGATAATGAGAACAGTTGAATTCATATCAGGAAGCCAGCATAATAAGTGTCTCCTGGAGACTGAACAGCACACATCTTCCCCTCTGGAACCAGGAAGTGATGCTCAAAGTAAAGACCAGCACTCCCCCAAAGTGAACTGCAGCCATTTTCAGTGACAACAATGTCCCAAGCACCTCTGATGAGAATAGCCAAGTTCATAACAGGGAAACCAACATGACAAGCTCCCCCAGGAGAACCAACAGCTCCAAAAGAACAAACAGCACCAAACAATACTCCTGTTCTAGAGACCTCCTTTTTATACTGGCAACAATCCTCAGGTGGATCACCTACTCTCAGCACCATGCTGATTGATTCAGTTCAGCTGGTGTTTAAATTGACCATCAGTTTTCAATCCACCACAGGTTCTGCTTTGGAAAAGAGACAGAGAGGCTTTAGCAAATGGAAACATTCACTTCTGTATCTCTGAACAGGGATACAGATGGTTTACAGAAAAAAACTGAAACACCTGGTTTCACTCCCTGACTTCAGCTTGTTGCTTCCATTTTCCTAGATCTTGACTTTTTCCAGACAAGCATGCACAATTATGATTAACTGTTTGCATCTTACTGAATTGCATTGGGAAGAGTTTATTAGAAGGGCATACCTGAGGTCAAAACAGAAGCCACCATTTTATCTATCTGGAATTCTTTCTTTTTCATAGCGTGCAATTCTTTATAAGTGGCTTTTTAGTTCTGTGTAAAATATTAGCCACTTATGCCTCTTTCAACTATGTGGTTGCTTCGGTTACACATAACTACTGAGATGCTACAGAGTATGTTCCTTTAGCCTTTGTGATTATGCTAATTTTTTAACCTTTCCAAGATGGTTTGGCTCAGCTCTCTTATAGGACCTTTCAGAAAATTCTATGGTGTACAGTATATAAAAAAACTTAAAATACAGAGTAATAAAATTGTAGAGTGTTATTAAAGAATCCTTTATTAGATTGTGTGGATAATGTTTACTCTTTTTCCTTACTCAGTAATTAACTGTCTAGTAGTGTATTCCTTGGCTTATATCATTTTTTCAACATCTGTTTATGTGAAATAATTACAGAAAAGACTATGTATTTCTGAATAAGACCCCGAGGACTTTAATTCATATGGGCATTTGCTCTACACTTCCATATGAAGTAACTAGAAATGAAAAGCAATCATAAATATTTCACTGTAAATCGTTTTGGGAACAGATAGATCAGTATTTATCATCTTGTATCCATTTGTTATAGATCTGTAATATAAAGGTAAGCAAACTCCCTTTGCAGATTAATGAAAGTGCCAGCAGAGATTCTAATTTCCCAAGTGAAACACTTTTTACACTATGGTAGCTTTAGGAGACAGATCTAAACCTCATTAAACTCACTGTGTGTTATACATGTACAACCTAATTCAATTCCCATAAAAACAGGCAAATAGGCCATCAGTATAAATTACATCCAAAAGCAAACAAGTGTTACTATTGCACTATATTATATGAGCATTTGTCTCATAAATGGAATATTGAATTAAACTGTTAATTTCAACAGCAATATTAGAAAAACAAGTCCCAAGCTTTAGGAGTCAGAACACGAGAAAGGTGAATGTGAATTGCAATAGGCTCCAAATGGCCTCTTTCTGAGGTTCACATTTAGTTTGCAGTAAAAATACTTAAATTTCCCAAACTTTCTATTTTGTCTTCATTTAAAATTTTGTAATATATCTTGGAGTCCCTTGGTCAGCTTCCCTAAAATATTATTTTCACCGTGACCATGGATATGCGAAGTAGGCCAGTGATGGTCCCTACTCAGGGACTCTCAGAATTTACAGCTTTAATAGTCCTCACACAGGCATAGCAGCACCACATGAATGACCCTGACCATGAATGATGCCTACTTACCCCCCTCTCAATTCTGTCTACTCTGTCCTCTCCTGTCAAACATTCTGAACTTCTGAACTTCACGCTGATCTACCCAAAATAATTTGATTTATGCCTGAGTAGGCTTTTCATGCACAAACTTTGGGCTTTTATGCTCTTAGTTCATTTGCAAACCACAGAACGATACCACATCTTTCAAGATAAACAGTAGTAGCTACCTTGACAGAACATTTCCTAATAAAGAAATTGACTTGCTTCTAGCACATACACTCCCAGTAAATAATATTGTTATAAGATTACTGGATACAGCTTGTTCCTTTTCACTTTCAACTATGTTCCTTTTCACTTTTTAAAAAATTTTTAGTACATTTTAGTTATACGTAATAATTACATTCACCATAGGGAATTTGTACCTGTACATGATATGTCAATTTCTCCCCCTATGACCCTGTTCCTCCTTCAACCCCTCTTCCCCTCCCTATTTACAAATGCTTATTCCCATTTTTTCCTTCTTTTCTTTTCCCTTCCTTCACTTTCATGTCACCCTTTCCTAGTTCCTCTTCCTATTTTAATATTTTGCTCCTGTTTCCTACAATCTATTATACATTTTGTCCTTAGTACACTTTAGATTTTTCATATCAGAGAAACTATGTGGTATTTATACATATATATCCAATTTATTTCACTCAACTATATGTTTTCAAGTTACACCCATTTACGTTGAAATGTCTCAGGATTATCCTTCTTTATGTCTGAGTAGAACTCCAGTATATAAAAGAACCACGTCTTCTTCATTCATTCATTAGTTAGTGGACATTTGGATTGTTTCCAAGATTTAGCTATTATAAACTGTGCTGCTATAAACATGGCTGTGTATGTCCTGCTGTGGTATGATGCTTTTAATTCTTTTGTGTAGAAATCAGAAAATGAATAGCTCAGTCAAGTAGGTCCTCCAGTTCTAGGGATTTTTTTTTTATTTTGACAATATTTATTTATTTTTATTTTAAAACAAAAGCACTGATTCTCACAGTGATTGCACCAGTCTACACTCCCACCACCAACAAAGAAATGTTCCTTTTTACCCCAGCCACTCCAGCTTTTGGTATGGGTTGATTTCTTGAAGGTAGCAATTCTTCTGGAGTGAGATGGAATCTGTGTTATTTTAACTTGCACTTCTCAATTGACCAGTGGTGTTGAACATTTTTTCATGTATTTATTTGCCATCTCTATTTCTTCATCAAAGAAGTTTATATCCATCTCAGATGACTGAATTTTGATTGGGTCTTTGAATATTAGGGGCCTGATTTTTTTCAATTCTTTATATGTTCTAGATATAAGTCCTTTGTCTGAAAGACAATTGGCTATAAATTTTTCCCAGTGTTTGGGTTTTCTTTTCACTTTGTTGTGATTTTTTTTGTGTGTGTGCAAAATCTTTATAATAGGTGAGGTTCCATCAGTTGATTTTTTTGTAGTATTTTCTGTGTAGCCTGGGTTTTGTTCATGAGGTCTCTGCCTTCAACTAGGCATTAAAGATTTCTGCCTGTTTTCTCTTCCAATAACTTTTGTGTATCTATTTTAATATGTAGATCTTTGATCCATCTTGACTTTAGTTTAGTACATAGTGATAATCAGGGATCTAGTTTTAGTCTTTGGCATGTGGAAAACCAGATTTTCCAGGACCATTTATTATTACTGTCTTTCTTCCAGTGAACATGTTTGGCTCCTTTGTCAAAGAAAGGTGGGTAAGTGTATTTGGAGCTGCATCTGCATCTTCTGTTCTATTCCACTGATCCTCAGTTCTGCTTTTTTTTACACAATACAATGCAGATTTTATCACTGTAGCTTTGTAGTATAATTTCAGGGTAGGGATTATGATGCTTCCTGAACTTGCCTTTAGTGCCTAGAATTGCTTTTGCTATTCCAGGTCTCTTCTGGTTCAAAATGAATTCAGGAATTTTGGCTTTATTTCTCTGAGTTATGTTAATTGTATTTTGATTGGGATTGCACTGAATCTGTGTAACAGTTTTAGGAAAAGGGTCATTTTCACTATGCTGGTTCTTCTTATCCTTGAGTGAGGGATATCTTTCCATTTTGTGATATCCTCTTCAATCTTCTTTTTCAGAGTACTATAGCCTTCAGTGAAGAGATCTTTTTCTTCCCTTAGGTTGATTCCTAAGTATTTTGTTTTTTGGGGGATGCTATTATAAAGTGTTGTTTTCCTAATTTTTCTCTGTGTAAGTTTGTTCCTTGTGTACATGAATGCTATTGATTTTTGAGTGTTCACTTTGTATCAAGCTAAATTGCTGAATTTGGTTATTAATACTGTAAGTCTTTCAGTGGAGTATTTGGGGTGTTCTGTGTGATAAATCATGTCATCTCTGAATAATGATAATTTAATTTCTTCTTTGCTATCTGTATTCCTTTTATTTAGTTATTTATTTTGTTTACTAATTGCTCTGGTTCCTATAATGAATAGGAATATTAATAGCAGACATTCTTGTCATATGCCTAATTTTAGAGTGAAGTTTTTCAATCTTTGACCATTTATTATGATGTTAGCTGTTGGTTTCTCTTATATGGTATTTTTCAGATTGAGATAAAGACCATCTATTTCAATTTTTTGTCTTCTTTTTATCATGAATGGGTGCTCAACTTGGTCAAGTACTTTTTCTGCATTTATTGAGGTGATTTTGTGAATTTTGTTTTTGGTTCTGTTAATGTGTTACATGTATTTATTTGCATATGTTGAACCATCTCTGCATCCCTGGGATAAATTCTACTTTGTCATGGTGTATAATCTTCATAATGATTTGCTGAATTCTGTTTGTTAGTATCCTATTGAGAGTTTCTGTGTCTCTGCTCACTAGAAAGATTGACCTGTAGTATTGTTTTTTGGTTGCGTTGTTCTCTCCTGGTTTTGAGATCAGGATAACACTTGCTTCCAGAAATGATCTTGGAAGTACTGCTTTCCTTTCAATTTATTTAAAGCATTTCAGCACTTATGCCATGAGTTCTTCTCCAAATTTCTAATAGAATTCAACCATGAATCCATCAGGGCTGGGCTTTTGTTGGTAAATTTTTAATAACATTTTCAATTTTATTGACTGATATCAGGTTACTTAGAAATTTTGTATCTTTTTTATTTAATTTTGGCAACTTGATTATGTCTAAGACTGTGTGCATTTCTTCTGTGTTTTCCATCTTTTTAGAATACAGGTTCTCATAGTAGGAATTGATGATCTTCTGAATTTCTATAAGATCCATTGGCATTTCCCTCTTTCCATTTCTAATTGTGTGGATTAATGTTTTTCTTTTCTTTCTTCTTTTTGATGAAGATAGCTAATGGTGTGTCAATTTTATTTATTCTTTCAAAGAAGCAACTTTTTTATTATTATTGGTTTTTTTTTTTTTTGCTTATCAGTGCAGTTTAATTACACAGAATGTGAAAATATTTTGGAGACTATCTCAGACCTGGTTACATTATACCATGAATATAATTGAAATATACTCATTTTTTAATAATACAGTGTTTCCTTATGTTTCTTTTTTTTATTTAAAGAAAAAAATGAAACAGAAAGAGTGTAGAAATAATACAAAATTTCAAAACAAAACAAAACAAAAATAATAACCAGTAAGAAATCACTAGTTGATAATTACATATTTTCCTCTTAAAATTAGTTGTTCAAATTATAAAAGTAAAGCCTACAAATTGGACATTTAAACTGTGAGACTGCAATCAGTTCTGTTCATCTATCCAACGAAAACTTCATAATATAGTTATCAGTCCTACACACTTAAACAAACGTGCAGTTATATCCTTTAGAATACTTTGTTTTCCTCTCTTTTTTTCTTTACAATAGCTATAATCCATTCTCGTAAACTGTTTAGAAGTTCTACACACATATAGGTCTTCACATATATACCTAGCTTTTCTGTACTAGAGGGAGAGACAAATCAAAACAAGTCAACAGTACAAATTCCTAGAGAAACACAAAAAGTACATATAAAACCACAATACAAGGTGATCTACAGTAGTTACTATGATGTCTCTTGTTATTTTCAATAAAATTGTCTGTATCATCAGGCATAGTATAATTAAACTTAGCAGTACATAGCACTATTATTAAAAAACTAACATTGGAGACATTATAGGACTTCAAAGGCAGTTAATAATCAAACCAGAATGGGTATCTTATTGAATCTTATCAACTTCAGAGTAATTGCCTCTATTCTCAGAATTGATTCTCTCAGGCATACCAGATTAAAATAAAATCATCAAGACAAAGCAGCAATATAGCCAATCTTCTCTGCCTCATCTCTGCTATGCTATTTTTCTGTCATTGTTGTTTACTTTTCTTCTTCATTCCATAGCGTGCTCCTTTCATTGAGGCCTTTCTGCCATTGTTCCTGGAATCCTGGTGATTTTCTTCTCTCTTTCTAGGATATCTTTCAGTATTCTTTGCAGGGTTGGATTGGTGGTCACGAATTCCCTCGGTTCCTCTTTGTCATGGGAATATCTTGTCTCTCCATTAATTTTGAGAGACAGTTTTGCAGGGTACATCAATCTAGGTTGGAAGTTATTTTCTTTCAGGGCTTGGAATATTTCACTCTAAGCTCTTTTTGATTTGATAGTTTGCATCGAGAAGTCCGCTGTGATTTTGATGAGTTTTCCTTTATAGGTAATCTGTTTCTTTTCTCTGACTGCTTTTACTATTCTGTTCTTGTGATGGATTTCTGGGATCCTGATTATTATATGTCTGGGTGTAGATCTGTTTTGGTTGTAGGTGGCTTGAGTTCTGTATACCTCATATATTTGGACAGCACTTCTGTTTCCTTGCTTGGGAAGTTTTCCTTAATTATTTCTGTGAATAGCCTTGTTATTTCATTTGTATTTGTCCCTGCATCTTCATTCACATTTTTTATTCTTAGGTTATAAATCCTCTTGTTGTCTTCTTTGTATCATTACTTCCTGGTTCTTTGTTATTTTTAAGAGGTCCTTCCTTTCGCAAATCTATCTTCTTATTTTGAGAGTCTGTCTTTAGTTTCTGTTAAGGAGTTTTGCCAGTTTTCAATGGAGTTTTTAATTTCCTGATATTCTCTTTGGATCTGTTTCATGTATTCTAGATTTTGTTTATATTCTTCATCAAAGGCTTCTCTCCTTTCTCTGGGTTCCTCCATTCTTCCATTTGTGTCTTCTTGAGGATTCCCCAGCATTTCTTTTATTAATTTTATATCTTGCTTCAACTGAGTTAGAATTTCAGATTTAAATTCATCAATGAGGTCATGGAAGTATTTCTTTATTTCCGATGAGGCCATGTCTGAGATTGCATGTTTGCTGCCCTCAACCTCCTCCACATTTACCTCTCCTGGACTCACTTTCCCTGGTCCGGTTGGAGGCCTTTTGCTGTTTCTCTGTCTTGTCATATTTCTGGCTTCTTTCATATGGGTGAGTGGTGGCGGTCTCCGAGCCTTTTGTATTGCTTGCAGTTTTTCTGCAGTGCACTGGCTAGGGAAATGCCGCCCCTGCCCGTTTGCTGCCGATCTGCAAGGCTCATGCAGGGGTATTGTGGGTCAGCCTCTCCCCCAAGTCAGTCAACCAGTGAGTGCTTCAGCATGTTTGTGTGTTCCATGCAGATGTCACAGGTTTGGGACAGCCTCATCCCTGGCTATAGGGTCCCAACCAGGGGTCTGGCCCAGCTCAAGTAGATCCCATCAATCTGCTTTGGGCCAGGAGAAGCCCACTGATGCCACCTCAGTTGTTGATTCAAGCCTGTCCTGCCCAACTCCAAAATGTTGTCTATCTGTTCATCCCGCTCTAGGGAATCCAGTCCCCATGACTCACCAAAGTCCGTGCAGCTCAACTCGCGTTTCCACTCCCTGTTGCAGTGCCTCCTCCTGCTGAGGGTCTCAAGCTCACCAACCCCCACTCTTGGTAGGGCTGCCCCCTCAGCTCGATAGGGAGTCGCCTGACTCTAAGATTTCCCCAGTATAGGACCGGAGTGTGCCCAGCTCCAGCTCTCCATCCACGCTTCTTCTCTTTTTTTTTTTCTTTTTCTTTTCCCTCTGTTTCTTCCTGGGTCATGAGACTTCCTCTCCTTTTGTTTGGTCTTTTCCTTGGTGTTAGATTCTAGCATCTGAGTTGTTTTTTTCAGAGAGGCTCTCTATTGTACTACCTATCAATCGTCCATCTTGGATCCCTCTCTCAAGAACAAGCTTTTTAATTCATTGATTCTTTGTGTTGTTTTCTTGGTCTCAGTTACTTTAAATTCTTCTCTTATCTTTATTATTTCCTACCTCATATGAACTTTGGATTTGATTTGTTCTTTTTCTAGAAGTTTGAAGTTCAACATTAGTTGTTTATTTGCACTCATTCTGTTTTTCTGATACTAGAATTCATTGCTATAAATTTCCCTTGTATGACTGCTTTCATTGCATCCCTTAAAATCTGGTATGTTGTATAGGATTATCATTTAATTGTATATACTGGTTAGTTCTGTTTTTAATTTTATCTGTGACCCATTGATTGTTCAGAAGGGTGTTGTTAAATTTCCATGTGTTTATGTGGTTTTTATGGTTTCTTTTGTTGTTGACTTCCAGTTTCATTGTACTATGGTCAGATAGCATACATGGGAAGATTTCAATTCCTCTACATTTCCTTAAACATGTTTTCTAGACTAATATATAGTCTATGTAGGAGAACATTCCATCTGTAGCTGAGAAAAATGTATATTCTGATGCTGTTGGATTCAGTGCTTTGCAGACATCTACCAGGTCCATTTGATCACAGGCTTGGCTTAGTTCTGAT
>PVLA01015403.1:0-25505 GCA_004027455.1 Hydrochoerus hydrochaeris
TTATCTCTGTCTAGTATGTCTTTCAGTACTCTTTCTAGGGTTGGTTTGGTGGACATGAATTTCTTCAGTTGTTCTTTGTCATGGAAGTATCTTGTTTCTCCATTAAATTTGAATGAAAGTTTTTCTGGGTACATCAGTCTGGGTTGAAGGTTGTTTTCTTTCAGGGCTTGAAATACCTCACTCCAAGCTCTTCTTGACTGGAGGGTTTGTGCTGAAAAGTCTGCCATGATTCTAATGGGCTTTCCTTGATAGGTGAGTTGTGTCTTTTCTCTGACAGCTTTTAATATTCTGTTTTATGCTGTATGTCTGAGACCTTAATTATTATGTGACTGGGTGTGGATTTATGTTGATTGTGACTGTTTGGTGTTCTATATGCCTCACTTATCTGCATATCAGATTCTTTCCCCATGTTTGGGAAATTTTCTGCTATTATTTCTGTAAATGACATACTTTACGTATCTCATTTTCCTGTACTCCTGTATCTTCACTAATGCCCATTACTCTTACATTGTTGCTCTTGGCATCATTATGGAGCTTCTGGATTGTCATTTCATGCTGCTTTGTTATTTTTAAAAGTTCTATCCTTTCCTGATCACTAATTGCGATCCTGTCCTCAAGGTCTGAAATCCTATCCTCAGCTTCCTTTAGGCAGTTTTGCAAGCGTTCAATAGAATTTTTTGTTTCTTAGATGTCTCTGAGTTTGTTTCATGAATTCTGCTTGTTTTCTATATTGTTCATTCAAAGTTTCAATCAGTTTCCCATGCTCATGTACTTTTTTCTCTAGTTCTTATTTAGCTGCATTCAACAACTCCTTTACTAAAGTTGTTATTTCTATCTTTACATGGGAGACTACTTCTAATTTGATTTCCTCTATAGCCTGATGCAGTTGTTTTTTTATCTCACTTGCTATCTTTTCAGAGATTCCTGGTGTGTTACTTTTGGGGTCCTCTATTTCAATGTCTCCTATACTTGCTTCCAGTGAACTAAATGTTTGAGACTGCATTTTGCTTTTTTGTTTTGTCATTTCCACTCTGCCTGATGTTTTCTATGTGTAGGAGGGGATCACACATACCCATTTCAGACTCACCAAAGTCTTACAGTTAGTTGGAGGGGGTTTTACTACTGGCCCTATTTATCCACCATACACTTCTATTTTAGGGGCATACTCACCACACTGATACAGTTAATCTGCTGTAGTCAAGGTTCACCACCTGGGAGCAAAGTTCCAAAGTTTTTCACACTAACTGGAGCCTGCTGAGGTCTTCTGATGTTCCAGGTGGGAGGGCAGCCCCAGCAGAAGCAATCCAGGGCAGTTTTCAGTCTTGGGTGGGCTTCCGAGATGTTCCAGGTGGCAGGGTACACCCACAGGGGTGGTTCCAGGCAGCCTAAGCCTGAGGCAGGCCTTCTAGTTGTTCCCAGTGGCAGGGCAGGCCCTTGTGGGAGGCTCCAGGCAGCCCATGCCTAAGGGGGACCTCCTTGATGTTCTTGGTGGCAGGGTGGGCCCTCGAGGGATGTTCCAGGCAGCTTATGCCTGATACAGGCTTCTGCTAAGTTCTGGGTGGCAGGGCCGGCCCATGGAGGAGGTTCCAGGCAGCTTACCCCTGATGCAGGCTTCTGCTAAGTTCCCAGTGGCAGGGCCTGGTTTCATGTTTTTATAGGAATCTGTTTTGTTTTGTTTTGTCTTGCTATGTTTTGTTTTTCCCTCTAATACAGAAAGGATAGAAATACATGTAGAGATTCATGCATGCATAGCTGTTTACACTCTCACTGTTTGAATGTCTACTTTGTATGCTTTAATTTTGTAACTTGAACAACTATTTCTAAGAGGAAATATGTAATTTATCAACTAGTGATTTTTTATTGTTTATCTTTTTTTTGAAATTCTGTATTATCTCTACCCTTTACATGCTTTTGTTTCTCTTTAAATAAAAATAGTAAAAAAAAAAAAAAAGAGGAACAGAAAGTGCTCTAAAGGATATAACTGCATTTATGTTTAAGTGTGTAGGATTGATAACCATGTTGCTAAGTTGTTATTGGATCATTGAACTTCTTTGCATCCTCACTGTTTGAATGTCCACTCTATATGCTTTAATTTTGTAACTTGTACAACTATGTCTAAGAAGACAATATGTAATTTATCAACTAGTGATTTCTTACTGTTTATTTTTTTTCTGAAATTCTGTATTGTTTCTACCCCTTTTTCTGATTTGATTTTTTTTCTCTTTAAACAAAATTTTTTAAAAAGACCCAATCAAAAAATAGGCAAACAAAAAGAATAGACACTTTTTGAAAGAAGTGCAAGTAGCCAATAAATACAAAAAGAAATGTTCAACACCACTGATCACTGGCAAAAACAAATTAAAACAACAATGAAGTTGGGTGTGTCTTAGTTACTTTCTCTCTTTGGTGCGATAAAATACCTGACCCCAATATTAAGGGAGAACAAGCTTATTTTGCTCACAGTTTCAGTCCATGATATACTCACTCCAACATGGCAGAGGGGAAACTCTTTCTAGCAGTGAAAGACAAAAAAAAGCAACCAAGAGAAGAGCCATAATCCTCTTTGTGTGTTTTATATGGTGTCCAGTCTATTGGGATTAAGGTAGTGCCAAACCAATCAGTGAACTGATCCAGCAATCACCCACCCTTAATCCTAGCCTTAAACCATGAATCAATCAAAAACCCTAGGCTCAGCTATTCCAACAAACTCTATGACCACATGAGACATTGTGGTGGTGGAGACATCTAGATAAGCCATAGAAGTGTAGTAGCCTGCATGTAATCCAACGTTTGGAAGGCTGAGACAAGAGAATGGCTGTGAGCTCAAGGACAGCCTGTCTCTAAAAAAGGGGCAATCATCAAGAAGTCAAATAACAACCAGTGCTGGTGAGGCAGCAGGGAAAATGGAACCCTTCCACATCATTGGTTGGACTGTACAACACTAGGGAAATCTGTAGGGAGATTCTTCAAAACCTAAAATTAGGGAAATTCCATTCAAATCAGTAGGCCCTTTCTAGCTATCTCCCCAAAAGAGTTAAAGACATCATAGTACAGTGATACATGCTTGTGCATGTGTATAGCAGCACAATTTATAATAGCTAAATCTTGGAAGCAGCCTGCATGTTCACCAATAGACAAATGGGTAAGGAAATGTAGTGTTTACCTACCATGGAGCACCTCTGCAATAAAGAAAGATAATCTTGAGTCATTTGTAGGAAAATGGATGTACCTTGAGACCATAATGTTAAATAAAATAAATCAGATGCAGAAATTTAAATACCACATGGTTTCTCATATAACAGTTTCACAGACCTATGAGGAAAGATTAAAATAAAAGTTGAATAAGTATGGAGATAGAACCTTCTCAAAGAGAAGGGAATCAAAAGGCACAGGGAGCAAAAGGGAGAAAAGAGAAATAGGCTGAATAAGGGAATTAAGATAAAATTAAAAACCAAATACATGAACAACCACATGAAAAATAGATACACTGTATGGAAACAAAATTAAGAATTTGTGTATAACAAAGGATATGGTCAAGAAAGCCAAAAGCCACCTACAAAATGGGAGAAAATATTTGGAAATCATATATATGATAATGTTTTCATGTGCACAATATATAAAGACCTGGTGGAACTCAGAGAAACACCTGTATTTTCAGCACTTTGGTGGGATGGGGCAGGAGGATCTCAAGTTTGAAGCCAGCCTAAGAAATTTAAGACACTGTTTCAAAATTTAGAAAGGGCTGGCAATATAGTTCAGTGTGAAAGCTCTGGGTTCAATGTCCAGTACCACCAAATAAAAGTATAAAAGAAAAATGTACAAAACACATCCATTGTGGCTGAGCATGGTGGCACATGCCTGTGCTGGCATCCTGGCCAGCATTTTGGAGGCTGATACAGGAGAACTGCCATGAGTTTCAGGCCATCCTGAACTGCATACTGAAACTCTGTCTCAAAAAGAATAAAAGAAAATCCTCCCTCTTCAAATACTCATTATCCATACAGTATAGATCCTTTGGTCCAAGGATTTGGAGACAGGAAGGACTGAGGTGGTAGGAGATCAGGTGACTGTGGGCGATGCCGTCTGTGGAGTAAGGTTTCAGGGACACCGTCAGTCTCCATGTGCATGGACTGAACTGCAGGTTAGGCCTCCCTGGATGGCCTCTTCCTGCTGTCTTGCTGACTCTACTGGAGTCACCCAACCACCCTCCGCCACCATATGGGTGATAGCAGAAGTGTACAGGCTGCGAAAACACCCCTGACAAGCCAGGGTCCTCAGACATGCAGGAAGGAGTAGCCGGGACATGGGAGGTTCCTGGCAGGGTTTTGGGGGCAAGGGATGGAACTCAGGCTGCATCTCCACATCACCATGATTCTAAGTGATGGTGGATGCTGTGCCTGGGAAAACTTGTATAAGGTTGACTCTGGACGCATCTACAGCAGCCCTGCCAAGGCCCATAGACACAAGTCCTATGGAGAGAGCCTTTAGGGAAAGCAGCTCATAGCCATTGTCCCCTGTGGCCACATGGGGACTGCTGGGCCTTGGCAGTCAAGCCACTGTGCCAAAAGCCTTCCCTTCCACAGCAGCGTGCACGCTGGCATTGGTCCTGCACCACCAGTCCATAGCACCACCTCCTCCAGGATGCTTCTTTCCTGGGTCCCTGGTGCCTGATCCAGAGGTTTTACCCTGGAGCCTTTCTGAGGATGGGGCCTGGGCAGCTGCCTTTGTCTCTGAGAAGGCCAGGGTCACAGGAGCTTAGGGCAGAGCATTGCGCCCTCTAGTGGACCTGTGCTTCCAGAGGTACAAAGGGGCGGGGGCAGGGGAGGAGGTGAGGCTGAGCTTGGACAAAGGGCAGGTGCAGAGGAAGCAAGTGAAATGAGGGGGAGGGGCTGGAGTGGGTGGGCAAAGGGAGGAATGGGAAGAAGCGGGGTGAGGGGCAGATCTAGGTAGGCAGGGGAAGGGTGCAAAGCAGGGTTCAATTTCCACTGACATTTGGGGCTGCTCATCTTTGTGAGATTATCTGTGCCTTGTGGGGTGTTTAACAACATCTAGGGATTCTGCCCAGTAAGTGCCAGGAGCACTCCTTCTCTCATGTGTGACAATCACAGCTGTCTCCAGACACTGCCAAATGCCCCTGGAGGGCAAAACCCAGCCTGGCTCAGACTTACTGATGCCCTTGGGAGGGGTGAAATTACTTGACAACAGGAGGTCCAGACCAGGCAGCATAAGGTGACCTCACTATTTTAGGAATCAATTGATCTTTCTATGGATTTCAATACAAATGTGACTCAGAGGCATCTATGACTCTTATACAGGAAGACAAAATTAGATAATCACCCTTTCAGTAGTAACATGACATGGAACTTGCATAAAGATTCATGTATATATCAAAGAGCTAGAACTGAGTGTGTAGAATAAACCCTGAAAATGTTGGTCATATGATCTCTGGCAAGTGCATCAAAATAGCTTAACAGGGGAAGCAAAGTCTTTTAGTACCTAGTGAGATCCAGTTCCCACTGTTTCAAGCCTAGTCAGCATTCCTGCAGCTGGCCATGACATCAACCACAAGTTCCCTCATTGTCTTCAGGATACAGTCAACAGTTCCTGAAAAGTGAGTCTAGCTCAGACTTGGGAGTCGATGCAGCCTGATTACCATCCTTGGCCCCAAGGGACACTTCTGAGTCCCTTTTCATTCCTACTTTGTCCCAACTACTCCTTCCTAGAGCTGTGAGGCTCCTGCCCAGCCAGGGCTCTCTGCTTGGTGCAGTCTTCTAGCATCACCCATGGGGTAACAGAATGAGAAGGGAATCAGCAGGGCAGAGGACAGAGGCCAAGCAACTCCATCAGGGAGGAGACAGGTCACACCTCAGCACAGACTTGTAGAGAAGGGGGCGCTGTCCCGGAAACCTGCCACCAAGGCCAATGTTGACCACAGCCACTTACCTCCCCACCACACTCCTTCCTCCCCAGGACATGCAGGTCATTTCCATCCCTGCCCACCCAGAACTTCAGCTCCTCCTGAAACATCTGATCAGAGACCAACCGGGGATACCAGAGATACAGGGTAAGTCCCCATCTCCATCATCACTCAGTTGGTCCCTTGTCTATCCCCTGGAGTCATCTATGTCACCTTCCTCCTAAAAGTAAATTTTACCTCCACAGAGCACAGAAAAACATAGACAAAGACTGTGTGCCTAGCTGGATTTCTTGTCCCAAGGGGAAACACAGCCCTGGATTTGGGAACCCCAGGATCTCTCTGCCTTATAGGCATCCCCAAGGCCAGTACAGTGCAGAGGGTGAGCTAGTCCTCCTCTTAGGTGAGACTCACCAACAGTATTATCCTCAAAGTATGATCTGTAGTACTGAAACATACCACAGAGAAATGGAATAGACAGGGAAGGCAGGACCCAGAGGGTAGGAGAGAGCCAGGCTTCCTAGACACAGACTCCACCCCCAGGTCACATGACCCTGGGGTGTGCCCTGGCCCTGGGAGGAGGCTCAGCTCAGAGGGAGGCAGCACAGCAGAACTGACCCTCCTGAGCAGCCTGCTTGGGAGCCTGTGCTGAGCCGAAGCTCTTCTCCACAGGCAGAGAACAGAGCAGGCAGCAGAGACCATGGAGCCCCACACAGCCACTTCCCACAGAGGATTTGTTCCCTGGCAGGGGCTCCTGCTTGCAGGTGAGAGGGGAGAGTCATGGAGGAGAAATACATAGAGACTGGCTGAGTCCCCTGAGGAGGGCAGGACTTGGCATGGACAGAGGTTTCTGTTTGGAACAGGAAGGGAGAGGACACAAAAGAGAAACAGAAGTCTGAGTAATAGGAAACTTTTAGTGGTTGGAAACTAAAAAGGGAGGAGGAAAAGTTGCATTTTTCTCTAAGTTAATCATCATTGGTCACTGCATTTTTTTTCTTTTCTTTTGTTTCCTTTTATTTTATTTTATTTTATTTATTCATTTATTTATTTTGAGACAGTGTCTTGCTAGTATCCCAGGCTGGTCTTGAACCTGTCTTAGACTCCCAAGTGCTGGCACTAAGAACATCTGCCACAACACCTGTCAGGTCACTATACTTTGAAAATCCGTGTTAACAACATCAGGGTGACTCCAAAGAAAATCACACCTGGGGTATGAAGCATTGTTCTCACCCATCCCCACCAGAATCTGCAAACAAACCCCTGGGCTCCAGGGCTCTCAGAGCCATTGCTCATTCATTCACAGGTATCTGAGGCTGTTCCAGAGCTGGGCTCCAACAGAATCAAGGAGCTCTTGTCTGAGAGGGAGGAAAACTGATCAAAACAGACATCTAGAAGGGGAAGTCAGGTGTTCACAAGAGGTACACAGAGGAAAAAGTAGGAAAGGCAAGAAATTGAAGAACCAGGTCTCTGTGACAGGTCAGGAAAAGCATCTCCCAGGCTGCCCTGAATGTGAGCAGGACCTGAGGGCAGTGAGCAGCAACACATGCAGACCCCTGGGGGAGAGTGTTCCAAACAGAGGGAGTGACAAGTTCAGGGGCAAGGAAGGAGTGAAGTCCCACTGCTGACCTCAGCCTAGTAAGAGAGACACGCATGCCTATAACAGTCACTCTAAGCAATGAAAACATCTCAGGACTCAGGGCTCCATTTTCCCATCCATTATAGTTTCCAATATTGATGAATTTCTCTCTGTCTGTCTCTTCTAGTCTCACTTTTGACCTTCTGGAGCCCACCCGCCACTGCCCAGCCGGCTATTGAATCAGTGCCTTTCGATGCTGTTGAAGGGGCAGATGTTCTTCTACTTGTCCACAATTTGCCAGAGAACATTATAGGCTATAGATGGTACAAAGGGGAAAAGGCTGATTCCAACCATAACATTGCAGCATATTTGGTATCCACTAGTGTCACTAGACCAGGGCCTGCATACAACCATCGAGAGACAATATACCCCAATGGGTCTCTGCTGATCCAGAAGGTCATCCAACAGGATGCAGGGTTCTACACCCTACAAGCCATAAAGTCAACTTTTCAGAATGAAGAAGCATCTGGACAGTTCCATGTATACCGTGAGTTATTCTCAATGACCTGTGGGTGTGGGATGGGGTGAGTGCCCCCACTCTGCCACATTACATCCCCATGTTGGGCTTTGAGCCTATAGTACAGGACACACACAGTGGCGATGACCTTCAATGGAGTGGAATCCTTTACCTGAATCCACCCAGCAGAAGGAAGGAGAGTTGGATGGAGTAACTTGAGGGACAAGAAGATCCTCTCTATCCAGCCCACCATCTCCTTGCTATATACATGACCCTGAGAGGGACTCTGAAGAACTTGCTTAGGGTATGAGCTGAGGGGACTCTTTAGTCCCCTACTTCAGACCTCTGTCCCAAGCTCTTCACTCCAAGTGGTCTGGGGAAGCTTGTGCTCAGGGTTCGAGATTGACCCACTGTTTAGGGATGATGAGGAGCAATAATTCGCTGACTGCCTGAATCTCATACTTTCTCCAGAGTTGGTCCCTAAAGCAGCCAGTTTACAACCCCCAGAGACACATCTCAGTAAGGGAACCTGGGCAGTTCTTTCTCCTGACACGTGTCATAGATAGCACAGATGGACAGGTGTCTGAGGCCATAGCTAAGTTGATTGACTCATGAGAATCCACAGGAGGTTCAGTGTGCCCAAGGGGAAGAACAGAGGAGAATGAGACTCCTGGAAGTTCCCTGTTCACTGGGAACTGTTCAGCTCATTCTGTTTTGGAGGCAAGTAATACATGCCATTTATTTAGACAACTACTCTGTGCCAATGGCAGGTAACTGTATTTCAAATTAATTTACTAATAACATGGCAAAACAGATACCATTTCCCATGTATCCTACAATGGGGAGACTAAGGCACAAAGAAATACAATAGCTGGACCAGGGTCACACACACCATGGTAGCACTTCAGTATCATGATCTGTGTCCATAAACAGAGCCCTGTCCTCTCCACCCTGGAAGATTTGTTCTGTGTCTGTGAACCAGAGGCCAGTTTTTTTTTTTTCGGAGTAGGAAGAAGTAATTGAAAGTGTGTGTCAGGAGGGAGAGAAGGTGATCACAAGTAGGAGACTCACTGATCCTGCTTCTCAAGGGTGCTTCTTGAGCAAAGCCACGAGGTAATGTGGGTTCAATGTGGAACCAAACTAAAGTCAACTGTTACGACACAAGTATAGTCACTTAGGTAATATTGTTCTCCTGAGAAACCACAGGGTGGGTGTGAAGTGGACCAAAACTATGCTGACCTAATATTACAAGTATAGTCTCTTAGGTAATATTGTTGAAATGGGGATCAAATGAGGAAGCAGGTCATTCGCCAGGTGTTCATGGAATGAACAAAGACTTTCTGGGAAGGAATGGGCTAGGGAGGTTTTCGTCCCCCACCCAAGTGGGGGTTGATCCCCTTTTAGAGTATCAGTCACTGCTATTTATCCCTCAGAGAACTTCATGGGGTAGTCCTTCCTCTTTTCTTGAAGCCTGGCCTTCAGTGAATGTGCCTTTGGCCACAATTGTCTTTTGTGCTGAGAGCCCAGCCCTGTCTAACTGCCCCTAATATTTATAACTAACTTAGTTATCTACAACTCCCCAGTCTGAAGAGCTATCCCTAACTGTGGTTTGAGAGAAGAGCTGTATTTCCGATCTAGCTGCTTCAAGCTGTGAAAGGGTCAATGTCTGGAGACCACAGTCAGGAGCCTTCACCAGAGAGCTGATCTAATGGGTCTCAGATACAAGTTGTGTTGTGGTTTAGCAGTGATGAACTCTCTTTACAAGGATCTGGTAGACTCCAGAAAAAAAGAGTCTAGCACATTGGTCATTGGTTCCATCTGCATGATCACCTGGAGTTTCGCATCCTCTAGGAAAGAAGAAACCAATTCTCTGAGAAATTATATTTTACACGTTTATAGTAAAAGTTTTAAAGTTAAAAGTCCAAAAAGGCAGAAAGAAAAAATTTTTGAGCTCAAACAGCCAGCTACCATCAGTCACAAACTAAACAGACAGACAGGCACACATTAGATAATTGTTGACAGAATAGAGTGCACTCAGATGTATTTGATCAGGTTAAGAAGACCTGAGCACTCAAAAAATGCGAATATATTTAGTGCAAAGAAATCAGTTGCAAGTATTGTAACCAGATACAAATTGAACAGACAGATGGACAGACAGACAGACCTAAAGCAACTGTTAATAGAGCAAGAGTGCATTTATATATGTATTTGGCCAGTTTAAATTATAATAACTCTTATACAGTCTTTATGTCTTTAACTATAAATAGACTGGTCAGAATTTTTTTGTAGGTCAATTAACAGAGATCTCTTGTAATAAGAATCAGAAGGAATAAAAACCTACAACCATGAAAGCAGAGAGCTTTCACCGTGGGTCTTAGGCTGAGAGTTTACCTGACAGGAGTAACTGCTAGGCATCACATTGTTGTTTTGATTGCCATAGTTTTGGGTCATCATAGCTCTGCTGTGACAGCCCAAACATCACAGCCAAAACTGCTGTGTGATAACCACATTCCTCTAAAGGAAAAGACTGATACAGGTAATTTTATAAATACCAGTCAACGTCATTCTTGAGGGGAGAGAGAAGTAGAAGTTCATCTCCAGTTCAAACTGAGGACGAATGGGCAGAAAAACTTGGACTAAAACTTGTACATTCATTCTTTCACAGCTTCTGGATTAAATCTGAACCAGATTTTTAATAGGACCCAGAAATAAGTGAAGATCAGTCTCGCTCTGGAAGGTTCCCAGGGAGGAGAAACTCACCATTTTGATAACTTGGTCCTAAAGTTGAGCAGCCATGGAAGAAGAAACTGCCTTGAACAAAACACTGTTCTAAACTGTGCTGTTTCTCAGGGTCAGGGCAGGGGACAAGGGACAGAAGAGTATAGTGGGTATATGCAAGGCACAAATGTAAATTGCTCCCCTGATAGCGGCTTTCTTCTGTGAAAGGCAAACAGGAGCTGCAGACTGTCTTGAGAGGACTTAATGGAGACAGGGGCCATCTAACGAAGCATGATTTTAAAGTGAACTCCCAAAGTGCTGGAGAAAAAATTTAGAGAGACTTTCTAGCTTACTAGCAGAGAGAGAAAACTCTGAACCTAGAACTCATCTTTCAATGGAGGTTTTAAGAAAGGGTCCTAACAGCATCATCTCTGGTCACTCTGGGACAGAGGTTACCAGATCACTGAAAGAGTTACCTATCACCTCACTGAGGAGCACAGCTGGGGACAATAGAGGAGTGGAGATTTTCCTGTTCATTACCCAGTCTGTCTTTCAGGACTCAGCCTCCACTAAGGAATCTTTGGGTATCCACCAGAGTGACCGTGGCCATGACCCATCAGTTGTCCTCTGAGTTTCCATTGTTCCATGCAATCAGAGGTCTGTCTCCAGCAAGGAATCCAGATGTCTGCCTGGTAACATTCCACTGGCCATTGGCATCAATGGGGATTCACCAGACGGTCGTTGGGGAATCTGTCCTCTGCTTTAAGAGTGTGGCAGTTGCTTTAAGTGCATTTAAATACTGGGCAGAGTAACCACTGTTTGTTAAAAGTTTTATGAGAGATAGATAAAAAGCTTGAGTAAAGTATAGTCTAGATTTCATTTTTTAAAAAAGGCCCATTTTACAGGATTTTATATCAAAATTCAACAGGGAGCAATCAATTTTATGCTTTTTAGTCCTCCTATCTAATAAGTCAAGCAAGGAACACCAGTAAATTCAGCAAACAGTCCAAATACTACATATGCCAAACAGGAATAGAATGTCCTAGTAAAGCAGTCCATGGATGGCAGCTCAGAGGTATTGCCCATCTCTGAATACAGCCCTGTCCTCTCCACTCTGGAAGATTAATTAGATGTCTGTGAACTAGAGTCCAGTAATTGATTCATGTTTTTAATCTTAGTCCTCAACAGCTCAGAAAGAGTCTGGCTGAACCATGGAGATCAAAGGTAGAATTTATCAATTTTTACTCTAGAATTAAATCACCTGCTTCAACACAATGTTCAGGGTTCCTTTCTCAGGCAACTGACCCACAATCTCCCTCACTAGACTTAAAGTCCCATCTATCCTGGTGTGTGGAGGGTCACTTTCATGGAGTATGAAAGAGATGGCTTTGCTCTCTCATTCTCCATTAGACCATGAAACCAACACGCCCAATTTACAAAATATTCAATAGTTGTGCGATGACTGAGAGAAAGCATATGTAGTGAATGAATGAATGACCTAGACCCTTTCAGGAACTGGGAGAACTTCAACACACCATCCTGGAAGGTTCTAGCCCCAGTAGCTGCCCGTCCTTAGAGGCTGACACCCTTTTTCTCTTCCCCTGATCACCTGTTCCTAAGGCCATGCTAGAGGTCACTTCACATTGATACTAGGAATGCTGGGCTGTGGGAAGCCTGCAGGAGTGCCCTGATTGGTTCTGAGGCAGCCATGGGTCTCTTGGTCTCTGGTGTTTGTGAAGTCACTGAAACTGCACTGCTCCCCGCCGTGGGCATTTGTGGCTCTCTCATCTCTTACCCTGTCCCTCGTCTTCCAGTCACTGCAGCTTCTGTACTGCACAGCCTGCTGCATCCTTTCCTCCCAGGCTCATGGCTGGTGGTCCTGCTTCCTCTCATTCCCACCTGGGGACAGGCCCACCCTCCTGGACAACAGTAAAGGCCACAGAAATCAGTCCCAGCAGCTGAATTTTAAAGGCTCTGTCATGAAGCAATGTCCCCTACTGTGGTTGAGCCTCCACAGTGCCCTGCACTGAGGCTCTCTCCTTCCATAGCACCCATGGGTAGCATAGGCCACAAGATAGAACCAAGCATGTCCTCTGTCTGTGCTGACTCAGCCCAGGAGGCAGAGGCAGAGGGACAGACCTGCAAGGCACAAAGCCCCAAGCTTGCTCCACCCATCTGACTCCTAACTCCATCCGGAACTCCATGTGGGGCTCCCATCCCTTCAGAGTTCCCAACCGTCTCCTGCAGAGGACGCTGGCCTGACAAGCACTGTTTGAAGGGTTTGGTGTCTGGGTCACTCACACTAGTTTCCCCATGAAGACACCATTGTCATAGGCAGGTCCTGTAGCATGGTGACATGCATCAGCCATCATCATTTTAGTTAGTCTCTGTCTGATCTGGAAGATTTTAGTAAAACCTTAGTTGTGATTCCTGGGGTCAAAAGAAAATACAGAAAGATTTTACATGCCTAGTTGGGCTCCTGCCTACTTTGGCTCATTCCCGGAAGGAACTGGGAATATAGACTGCTAACTTTACCAATATGATGTATCACTTCTTGGAAGTTGCTATCATCCTTCATTTATACTAGAGATGCCTCAGACTTCCCTCTGACTAGGTCTGTCCACCTAACAAGGCTCTCAGGGCTCCTCATCAGGGAGTGGCAAATTGCAAACTGGCTTCAGGAACTCTCTTTGATTCAGATGTGACCCAAAAATTCTTCAGAGCTGGGTCTAAGACCCTATGGTTTTCCTAGAGAAATATTTTGTTCAGGAATTGGACTTAGATCCATGGATAGAAATGAAAATTTTCCCAGAGAAAAACTTTAACATCTGAAATTGCTGTCCAAATCTGTCAAAGCCCACATGGTTTGTGAGGGCCAGATTCTCAAAAAGCCTACAGAGTGCTCATCTTCCACCTACAGTGAGAAAAGGGACATTAAACACCAAAACAAGAAGCTGATTCAGCTTTTGAAACTTTATCTGTCCCCCTCTCACTGTCCAAGATCATTGTTTAGATTCATGCTTGTGTCAGTCACCATCAAACCCCTGGGTAGAATCTCCCACATTATGGCCTCAGGCTGACCCCTGGGCTGAATACCAGGCTTGGTTTTGCTCCCCTTGTGTGTGATTTCTGCACACAAACATCCTCAGTGTGGGCTGTAGGGATTTCTGTAGATTTAAGCTTAATGACAGATGCCATCATGATCCATATTGAGCACAGCCTTGCAAAACAAAGCCCAGATGAAAGGTCTGAGGCTGAGCAGTGGAGGTCTCTGCAGCTAGAGGGTCTCAGCACACATATGACTCAAGGAAAACCAAGTGGCTGGCGGTGAGGCCCAGAGAGGCACTGGGGGTCTATTCATGACCAAATACTGCAGCTTCCTACAGTTCCCACATGAAAAGACTTGTGCTTTTCTCAGACAAAATGCAGGTGGCCTCGTGTCCTCTGAGTGCTCAGCTCCTCATGCACCTGCCGGTGAGTTGCACTCCTGTCTGGTCCTTGAAGGACTCAAGTTGGCTGAGGGGGGAGAGAGCTTCACTCTGGTGGAAAATCCCTTTGCCTAGATCAAGAGCACCACAGGAGGCAATCTTCTCTCTGTTTTCTGCACAGCGATCTTACCCAAACCCTATATCACAATCAAGAACTTCAACCCTGTGGAGGGTGAGGAAGCCATAACATTGACACATGAACCTGAGACTCAGGACACAACCTACCTGTGGTGGATAAATGGTCAGAGCCTTCAAGATGGTGATAGGCTGAAACTGTCTGATGGTATCAGGTGTCTCACTTTATTCACTATCATAAGAACCCTAATGAATGTGAAACCCAGAATGCAGTGCCTTCCACCTGATGTGACCCACTCACTCTGAATATTTCCTGTGAGTAACTTGTATTCCACTGTGGTCCCAGCTAACCACCCAGAAAGCAGGCCCAGAGGCAGAGGCCAGCACACTCAGTCTCTCTCTCAAGTCCACAAAACAGGCCTCATTATTGGACATGTGGGCTAAATATACCTTCCTGGCCCTGCCATCCAAGCTGGCCTGACCTTCAGCCCAGAACAGGAGGAGATGGATTTCTGCTGCCTGTAGGGATTCACCTAACCACCTGTTATCTAAAAACAGAGGGATGACTCAGGCTCAGCCGACAGAGAGGGATAGGACCAGGACTTTTTTATGTGTACATAATGCTGGGGATGGAACCAGGGCCTGATGTTCCCTAGGCAGGTGCTGAGCCATGGAGCTGCACCCCTCTTCTGGTTGGGATGTTTTCATACCGAGGCTGTGACATGGCTCAGAAGGATACTCAGCCTTCTACAAGCCAGGAGCTTCCCCTTCCCTCTGATAGCATCAAATGTGGCTTTATTTTGTTCACTCCAGATGGCCCAGATCCCCCCATCATTTTGCCCCCATGGTCACATTTTTGTCTAGGGACAAACCTCAGCCTCTCCCTCCACGCAGCCTCTAACTCACCTGCACAGTATTCCTGGCTTGTCAATGGGAGCGCTCTGCAATCCACCCAGGAGCTCTCTGTCCCTAACATCTCTGCAAATGCTAGTGGATCTTACACCTGCCTCATCTCTAACCCTGCCACTGGCCTCAGTAGGAGCACAGTCAAGAATATTACAGTCACTGGTAAGTGGACCCTGGAGAGACAGCAGCAAGCTCTGGAGTAGTGATTTGATTGTCTGGAAATAGCGGGAAAGAAGTCACTTCCCAGTTGTGTCTGCAGACACAATCAAATATGCCTCCTCCCCTGAGAAGTCTGCCCCATCTCCAAAACCGTCCTCCTTGCTTCCCTGATTACTCATGGCTGAGCCGGAGGTTAGCCTGGAATGAGAGATGGTTTTTCTCATCCCAGAAAAACCCACGGAGTGGGCAGAGATTCACAGAATTGTTTGGGGTCCTTAAGGTCAAGCAGCTTCTTTCGATTACTAACTCCTTCCTTCTGTCATCTGTTTTCTTTAACCTCTTCCATGAGTTATAAGGACCCCACAGGGCTTTGAAACACCTTTGCACTGCTTTTCTCCAATGAGAGGAGGAAATCCCTCTTGGACAGGGCACAGCAGCTCAGAGCTCTGTTACAGCTCTACTCCAGTCGCACGCAGGGACTGGCTCTACCTTAACTCTCTCTGGGGTGGGAAATGACACATAGAAAAGGCATGTAGCTGGCCTTTCCTCGAGTTGCTAAATCATGTCCCTGATGGGCATCTACTGGCATCTGAGGCACCCCAGCAAGCAAGGAACTGAAAAAATGCACCTCAGGGCAGCTACCTCTGAGCTGGGCCCTGGCTCTGAAGTCCCAGCTGTCTGAGGCTGAGGACACAATTGCAGGTGAGGCACCGTGGAGAGCAGCGAGGGCCACATTCTTGGAGACATGGGAGCGTCACTGTGCAGACCTGCATGGAGGGAAGGACAGGGCTAAAGGGCTGTATTTGCAGAGAGAATGCTGCCAGGCTTTCGTGAACACTGTGACCTTTTATCTCTGCTGATTTCCTTCACTGTGGTATTTAATCCACTGGTCAGGGAATAAAAGTTTGTTTCCAACTAGAATGTTATTTAGCCTAGAAGGGTCTCATTTTTACTGTCATGGAAAACAATGGCAAAATATTGTGCAAAAGTCAATGGGAGACTATGGTGGCTTTCCCTGATAAGAGCCTATTCTGCCTTCTCCAGAGTGATCTTTTGTCTTGATTTTTGCTCTTTTGCTCAGCCAAAACTTCCTCTGCAGCAAGTGCCACACACACACACACACACACACACACACACACATGCACATGCACACTTCACGTCTATTTTCTCAAATTAAAAAAAAAAAGGTTAATGGGAAAAATTTCTCAGCCTTCCATTGAGATTTCTGAACAGGTGGGCTGAGCACAGGTTCCTAATGTGGATCCTTCAGAGAGGTCTTGGGAAGTTGATGGGCCTCCCTGGGTGTGCTGGGTTCAAAGGGAAGGATAGCCTGCTCCTTACTTTCACCTGAGCCATGGCATGCAACCTCTGTGGAGAGGCAGGGCTGTTCTCTGAGACACCTCACAGCACTCACGGTGGCCCAGAGACTTGGCTAATTATCCAAGGAAAGGGCACAGCTAGGCCCCAGGCCCACGCTCAGTCGGTTCCCTCCTCTGTCCACAGAGCTGGTGTTGTCACCCTCCATCCACGCCAGCAACATGACAGTCACAGAAGATGGTTCTGTGGTCTTGACCTGCCTCTCAGGTGATACTGGCATCTCCTTCAAGTGGATATTCGAAAACCAGAATCTGCGGCCCTCAGAGAGGATGAAGCTCTCCCAGAATAACAGCATCCTCACCATCCACCCTGTCAAGAGCTGGGATGCCGGGGACTATCAGTGCGAGGTCTCCAACCCAGTCAGTTCCAGCAGAAGTGACACCGTTAGGCTGGCCATGATCTGTGAGTGACCCTCAACATCTCTTACTGTTTCCCTGATAGATTTTACAGGCAGTGTCATCAAATGATACAAGCAATTAGAATGGGGTATATCTTGGTTACTTTTCTCTCATTGCTGAGACAAAATAGCCAATGCCCAAAATGAAGAAAGGAAAGGTTTATTTAGCTCACAATTTGTGAAGGTTTCAGTGCGTAATCAGCTGACTCCAAGGTAGGAAGACATGGCAGTGGGGCAACACTTCAAGGCAGCAACCAGCAAAAGCATCCAGAGCAAAAGTGAGGAAGAACAAGCCTCTTTTCCTCCCTTATATTGTACCCGCACTCTTCTGGTCTGTACCAGGTGTTTCCCTCAGTTCCCTCATCTATCAAATTAGAACATAAAGCCTGGATCTTAACTTTATTGTGTGGATGCTTATTGGATTCAGGAGACTGAAACCATCAGCACAGGGTCCTGGACAGAATCAAGGCTCAATCTGTGCTATGTCAACTAATATTATTTTGATGAACTTTCTTAATAGCTAATCAGTCAAGGAGAATGGGGTTAGTATTTCATTATATCACCTCTAGCTTCTTTGATCTTAATTAGCTCATTGAAGAATTGATCTGTCATGTTCTAAGTCTGCACAATGGGGTGACAGCCTCCCATCTTGGGGATGGAAACATCAGAGGAGATATAACTGAGGAATTTTCAACTGTGCCTGACCCATAGAAGGCCCTGAATTCTGTTATGCACTATCACTAATATTAATCAGTCCTGTACCAGCTGGGTAGGGCCAGGCCTCTAAGACTGTCGTGTGATGGAGAGAAGAAACAGAGGGGGACATGAAAGAACATGAGAAGGATGAAGTGCAGACTGTGTGGGAGAGTGTAAGGGTTAGAGAACTTCAGGGTTTCAAAACAGAAAATGAGGCAACAGCCACAGAGTCTGAACTTGGAGATAATCAGCCCTCATCCAGTGGGAAGGGCCAGACCTCTAAGACTGCCACAAGGTGAAGAAAAGAAACACAGGTGGAGGCATTAAAATCATGAGAACAATAAAGTACAGACTCTGGGTGGGAGAGTGTAAGGGTTAGAAAATGTCAGGGCTTCAAACAGAAAAGGAGACAACAGCCACAGAGCCCTGAGGACCTGGTGATAGCACAACAAACCACAAAGGGATCTCAGTGTCATATTTGACAACCCTCACTGTCCCCACCATACACTGCACCCCCTTCCTGGTAGCTCACATGGTCCTTCACTCCCTTTCTCTTTTCCTTTCAGCCAAAGGAAAGATCCTGGGTCTCCCTTCAGGTGCTTTTGCTGGTATAGTGTCTGGGGTGCTGGTGGTGGTGGCTCTTGCTGTTGCCCTGCTCCTCAAAAGGATTAGAAGGTACCAAGGCTGATCCCCATCTCATCCCACTCCCAGGCTGACCCAGGACATGTGGAAGGGGACCCTTCCTCTAGTTCTGGCTCTCAGGTTTCTGGCTTCCCCAGAAACATTTCCTCTCTACCCACCTGGCTCCTTGCTCCCCATATCTGACCCTGGCTGCTTGCTCAATAGTTTCTCCATCTCTAACTTCAGCAAATCTGGGGTTGTGAGTCTTCTCTGTGCTGTGGTTCCCACACAGCAATCCTACAGCCTGTTTGAGAGGTGGTCAGTGCTCAGAACCTCGCACCTCCTCTGGGTTACTTCAGTTATCCCACCTAGGAAAGGGTCACAGCTCAGTGTCTGAGGCTGGTCATGGCCGAGGTCACACGGGGTGAGTGAAGGAGCTTGGACAGGTTGTGTGGGGGTCACTGGCCCAAGTATATGAGGTGGGAGTGCTGGGCCCTAGATCAGCATGTCCTGGAATGTCCTTGAGGACTCCTGCCCTCTGCCTGAGGGGCCTTCACTCTGGCCCAAGGTAGAACACAGGGGTCAAAAGCCCTTGCTCAGTCAGCCCTCTACTGGGTTTCCCTCCTATCATAGAACAAATTTAGAAAGGAGTCTCCATCCTCAATTTAGAAAATAGGGTCACTCCTTGACCTGTGTTTGATCTTAAATCTGTGGCCTCTCCCTGCATTCTCACGTGTAAGCCTGACCTTTCCTAGGCCCAGCACACAGCATGACCTCGCAGAGCACTGGCAACCTGTATCAACCTTGGGTGAGTGTCCCATCATGTGGGTATGGCTGGGAACCCCCAAGTTCGTCCCATAGTGACCACTTCTGCCGTCACCTCTACTGTAGTCAGATCCTTTCCCTGGAGATTCTAGGCTTCTCATTAAATGATCAACATATTGAGGCTGCAAGGGAGGTGGACAATGAGAGGATGAAGAAAAAATGAAGATAGAGATGGAACTCTGGAGCCAGGTGGAGCCTTCCTGCTGATAGGAGGAAGAGACTGCCCAACTACTGCAATACATTTATTTATATGCTTGTCCTACGAGGCCCCTTTATTGACTAGCTCACTTCTTATGCCCTGTGTTTTTGGGGCTATAACACCTGTTCCCCTCCAGCCATTCCCTCAGGGCCTTTCTCAGGCAAGGGACACATTGGGATACCCTTGTTTAGGCACTTGTGCTTAGGGCTCCGCACGTGTGAATGATCACTAGCACAAAAGCTCCCAGCCACAAATGCAGCCCAGACAGTGGTTTCTTGAGCTGTGGATACCTCTTCACCTCTTGCATTGCTCACCTGTTCCAAAAGATCTTAATGATTTTGTCTTGGAACTCACTCTGATGCTCTGAGAACTGAAGATCCTCAATCCTCCTGTGGGAGAACCCTGGGCCTCCTGGCACACTCCTAATAACTCCTGTCTGTGTTTCAGATCCCAATTTTTGCAACAGTTTCACCAGCCAGGTAAGCCTGTCCCCTCACCCATCACACAGGGATCCAAGCCATGCAGACTCATGGTAGGGGCTATGTCAATTCAAGCAGAGCACAGAACAGCCTCTCCCAATGGTCAGGACAGTGTTAGCCCAACCCTAGCGAGAAACTGAGTCATCTTCACTGGAAGGAACATCTTCAGCCTCTCCAGAGCTTACTCTGAGTACCTTCATTGGTCAGAGGGGACCCTGGAGTGTGACAAGTGCATTGTTAGGGTTGGGGGGCACCAGTGGGTGGTCCTGGGTTGTAAGGATGAGAACATGCAGAACAGGGATTGGTGTCATCTCAGGTGAGGCTGAGATGCTCGCTTCTGAGGAGAAATGGGTAAGCAGATGCAGGGGTGAAAGCTCTGGCCTCTCAGACCCAGAACATCTCAGGCTGAATCCAGCACCTGCTCACTTCTTCCACAGCCTCCATGACCTTCCCTCCCTATCCCCTGACCTCAGTTCTCTCTTCCATAACAGGCCACCCTACCTGTCTCCAAGGAAGCTGTACCCATCTATGAGGTGAGTGCAGGTGATAAATGCTTTGCTCCTACAAAACCAATGGTGCCCCCGGGAACTGTCCCTGCCTGAAATCTAGCTGGACTTTTCAATCAGTTTTTTTTGGAAAAAACAGTAACAATAGGGTCAAAGTTTGGGAGGGAGGAACCTAGGAACAGAAACCTACTCAGCACAGCCAGGTGTGGACACAGAGCATCCCAGAGCCTACCCTGAGACCCAAGAGGCTCTTCTCTGTTCTAAGAACGACCCAAAGACCAGGGTTCTTTGTTTCTTTTCACAGGAATTACTAATCTCTGACATGAATGTTTACTGCCAGATCAGCTACAAAGCAGATACAACTTCATAATTTCCTACAGAAATTGCTTCTTATGCCTAAGGGATGGTCTCTGTAGGACACCAGACTCAATATTCCAGAATCCTGGGATGGCTAAGCCTGGCCACTCATGGCCCTTTTGGCTGGTTCCATGCTCTCATTTCCTCCTGCTCTTCCAACACTCCTACCTTTCTCATTTATAAGGAAACTACCTTGTGATTAGGTGGGACCCACATGGATAAAACCAAGGATCTCTTGAGCTGATGTTTAACGAAAACTGCAAAGTGACCTTTACCATGGCACACATACAGAGATTCTATGGAGGAGGGCAGGCATGACACTGAAGAGAATTTACTCTTCTCAAAGCCATTTTGTCGGTTTCTTTCAAAAGATATAAATGCTAGCACCCAAATTCAGTTGACCAGATGGTGGTGTCAGATCCTGCATTGGTACCCACAGCACCCTCGAGCTCCCAAGAGAAGAAGATAAACTGGTAGTGCATCAAGCCCAGCACCTGCTCTCCTTCTCCCTGGTGATCATACTCAGCTGTTAGAAATGAAAGACTTGAGAGCTCACAACTCAGCCCTTCAATAGGAATAGGTCATGGTGCTCAGCACCGTGGACAGTGTCACAGTCCCTGGTTCTTGGGTCCTGCAGCAGGGACTCAGAGGAGAAGAGACTGCGAGAAAATTTTCTTCTTTTACTGCATGAAAGAAAAGTGAAAAGCCCCTGAAATCTGAGATGTGCTGAAGGCCTGGGCTACTCTGTCAGCACCTCCAGGCAAGCCTCACTGCCGCATCTTCCTCATTCCCATCTTCTCCCATGCACTGAAGCAGCTCTGCTTCTATATATCAAGGGATCTGCTCCTGTCATTCCAGGGATTTATCTCCTGTGCATCCAGGTCTTTGAAGGTCACAGACTCAAAACACTCACATCCCCAGAGTAAGGGCTGCATGTGTGCTCATGAATTCTCATCCATCTTGGATCTGTGTACATACTTTGTCACATCCTCCATGTGAGCAGTCACACCGTTCCTCTGATCCCTGTGCTGGAAACCACCGTGCCTGTGCTTCATCATCCCATAGACACAGCCTCAGCCTCTGACAGCTGGCACTGAGCTCTCCAGAGTCCTTCCAGTTCTCACCACATGAACTTGTGACTCTCCCCTCAACAGATGCTTGTGTTCTGGACCTGGAGTTTTTTGATAATGGCCCTGGGACATCTAGCTCCATGCATATTTTAAGATGGTGACAGTCACTCAGCATAACATCACTACATGTGTCTGACCAGAGTCTCAGGTAAAAAGCTAGTGTCTCTATACACCTGAGGCTTCAGTATGCAGGAGCATCCTGTACCTCTTGTCCTTCCTTGGATATCAGAGGACACCACAGGCTGCCTCAGACCAACAGCCCTGTGTCCAGACCTCAGCCTCAGATCCACACTGACCTTGTATAGGGAAATTCACTGCAGGAACAGCAGGCATAAGAAAACCACTATGAAAGAATCACTCAGTCCTATTCCTCCCCATTTCCCTGACAGGAAGACACACAGAATACACTTCTTTTCACCATCCAATCCCCAGGTCCATCCCAGTCTGTTATTCTCCATTATAGCAGAGGTAGGATGACCTCGTTGTTATTTATGAAAGCAGGTCCCAGCCTCTGTATTCCTGCCTGAGACTTACTTCCTCACCTCCCTGCTCCAGAGGCCCAAATGGACCCATTTCCTTACTTCCCTGCCAAACTTCACAGCTGTCTGCTCTTCTGTGACTTCTGTGGTTAGTGACATCATCTTCTCACTGTCAGCCTGCAGTTTATCACAGGTTCTGAAGGAGTCACCTGTACTCAGGTCAGGAACTTGTAGAACAAAAACTTCTGGAGGAAGAAGCACAATTTGTTCCTGGAAAGAACTTTTTTGGGCAGCTCAGTGATCCTGGCTTCTGGTGTGGACATAGGTGTGGCCAAAAGCACCTACATCAAGAAGTGGCAGGTGGATGACTAAAGGAAGAAGAAGGACAACATGTGAGCAGAGCAATGGAAACATGGACCCATGCACTTTCTAAACAAAGATTTACTACTCCAAAGAATGAGAATGTTGGAGAGACATTCTCGTGGACTTTTCATGGGTCTGCATGCAGGAGATATAGCAGTTTTTTCCTTGGCAGTGTAAATATGTTCAGATTTTTATCAGTTTCCCTCTGTGAGCCTTACTAGGCTGGTAGCTGGAAAAAGGAAAGACTGTGCCTGCCCTGTCTCTGCCATTGTCCGTGACCCACCTATAGCATCTGGAGGTCTTTCATATGTGTGTTCAGGAGATAGTTCCTGGAAACTTCCTCCACACCAGGTAGAGGATAGGGACCTCCCTGTAGGAGGGCTTGATGGAAAGAAGAATGGACCCCAATCCAGCTGCAGGGTGGAGAGAAGCATCATATGTAGTCAAGCAATGGAATAATGGGGAACTCATAAAAAACCACAGTTAACCATATCAAGGTGCCCTCCAAACCTGTATGACTATGAGAGAATGTTCCACCAAATTAATACTGTTTGATGCCTTTTGGGATTCACAACATCTGAGCAGGACAAATAGGAGGCACTACTGAAATATTCACACCAACTGTATACACTGATTATATAAGGTGACCTGTCACCCTCATGCAGAGAGGATTAATCTCTAGTGGCACAGGTCACTGACATTGAAGCTGGTCATTCTGTCTCAGCTCTACATGCTCATCCCGGGCATGACTGCAAAAGACAGCACAGATGGCATAAAGAACCTGTTTCCTCAAGACATTTTTAGGTAAATGAATGCATCTTGAGACCATATTTTAAGTGAAATAAATCAAAGACACATGTTTAAATATCATATTATTTCTCTTGTGTGAGAAAACAAAAGCATAAATAAGGTTGAAAATGGATGATAAGTACTGGAAAATAGGAAGAAAGTATTCAGATGGGAAGTGAAGGGAGGAGGGAAAGGGAAGAAAAGGAAAAGGAAAACAGAAGAAAAGGGAAAATGGAAACAAAGTTTTTGTAAGTGAAGAAGTTAACAAAAGTTGAAGGGAGGGGACTAGAATGTGGAAATAATGAAAAATCAAGATAAAACAAATTCCCTATGAAAATTATGATCTTTATGTATATCAAAACACTACCAATGAAATTAATTTTAATAACCTATTTACTGAAATAATAGCAGAAAACTCTAAGCAAAGGAAAAGAATTTAGCATGCAGATAAGTGGGGCCTGTAGAATCCCACATAGCAATAATCAGAAAAGAATGTCTCCATAGGAGCTGGGGATTTAGTTCAGTGGCACAAATGCCTGCCCAGCAAGTGTGAGTTTGTGAGTACGATATCTGGTACAAAAAAAGAGACGAGAGGGGAGATTGCAAGATGGCCAACTGAGTGGCAGCACAAGAGAGCCTCTCTGAGGAAAAAATAAATAAAAACAACTCAGACACTGGAATCTTGCAACATGGAGAAAGCCAGTCAAAAGGAGAGGAATTCTCACGACCCAGAAAGAAACTGAGGAAAAAGAAAAAGAAAAAAGAAAGAAGAAAAAGAAGCATGGACAGAGGGCTGGAGCTGGGCAAGCCCCAATCGCTGTACCAGCCCGTCTTAAAGTCAGGTAACTCAGGATCGAGCTGAGATCACGGCCCTGCCAAGAGCAGGAGCTGATGAGCTCCAGTGGCATCCCCAGGGAACACACAAACTTGTTGAAGTATAAATTGCTTGACTGGTGTAGGGGGAGGAGCCAGCTCTCAGCCTGCAACTCGCAGATTCACAGTGGACTGGGGGGCGGTACTTCCCTAGCAAGAGTGCTGCAGAAAAACTGTAAGCAAAACGAAAGGCCCAGAGACCTCCACCACCCACCTGTCTGAAGGGGGCCAGAAACATAACAAGACAGAGAAAGAGCAAAAGGTCCCCAACTGCAGAACCAGGGAAAGTGAGTCCAACAGAGGTAAATGCAGAGGAGGTTGAGAGCAGCAAACCTGTAATGTCAGAGACAGCCTCATTGGAAATAAAGAAATACTTCTGTGACCTCATCGTCAAATTTAAATCTGAAATTCTAACTCAGGTGAAGCAAGATGTAAGAAGATTAATAAAAGAAGTCCTGGGTAATCCTCAAGTAAGCACAAATGAAAGAATAGAGGAACCCAGAGAAAGGAGAGAAGCCTTTGATGAAGAATATAAACAAAATCTAGAATATATGAAACAGATCCAAAGAGAATATCAGGAAATTAAAAACTCCACTGAAACTTGGCAAAACCTTTTAACAAGAACTAAAGACAAACTTTCAAAACTAGAAGATAGATTTGCAAATTACGATCATGAAAGGAAGGATCTCTTAAAAATAACAAGGAACCAGGAAGAAATGATACAAAGGCTAGAAGATGGCAAGAGGATTTATAACCTAAGAATAAAATATATGAATGAAGATGCAACAACAAATACAAATGAAATAAAAAGTCTATTCACAGAAATAATTAAGGAAAACTTCCCAAACATAGGTAATGGAAATGAAGTTCAGATAAATGAGGCATATAGAACTCCAGCCAGCTACAACCCAAACAGATCTACACCCAGACATATAATAATCAGGATCCCAGAAATCCATCACAAGAACAGAATATTAAAAGTGGTCAGAGAAAAGAAACAGATTACCTATAAAGGAAAACTCATCAAAATCACAGCAGACTTCTCAATGCAAACCATCAAA
>PVLA01015404.1:0-25502 GCA_004027455.1 Hydrochoerus hydrochaeris
TGCATGGTATGATTTCAATACCTTTGCATTTACTTAAGAATGTTTTATGGGATAATATATGGTCTATTTTGGAGAATGTCCCATGTGCAGCTGAGAAGAATGTGTATTCTGATGTGGTTGGGTGGAACACTCTGTAAACATCTACTAAGTCCAATTGCTCACAGGTATGATTCAGTTCTGTTATTTCTTTGCTGACTTTCTGTCTAGTTAATCTATCTCTTTTTGACAATGGGCTGTTAAGATCTCCTGTTATAATTGTATTCTTGTGTATTTGGTTTTTCATGTCCATTAGTATCTTTCTTATATAGTTGGGTGCTCCTGTATTTGGCACATATATATTTATAATTGTTAGTTCTTCCTCTTGAATTTTACCACTAATAAGTATGTAGTGACCTTCTCTATCTCTTTTAATCATTTTAGGTTTGAAGTTCACGTTGTCTGCAAATAGAATAGCTACCCCTGCTTTTTTCTGGGTTCCTGTTGCATGGAATACTGTTTTCCATCCTTTGACTTTTAATCTATGAGTTTCCTTTTGGGTCAGATGTGTTTCTTGTATATAGCATATTGTGGGGTCCTGTTTCTTGATCCATTCTGTCAATCTATTTCTTTTTATAGGTGAATTGAAGCCATTTATATTTATGGATAGCACTGATATGTACTGGTTCGACTTTGTCATGTTATGTTCCTGTTGTTTCTTTTTGCTTTTCCTCTTATTTAATTGCTTATCCTACCTGGACGTTTCTTTCTGTTGTTGTTTTGGGAATTGTGGTCATTTTTATCTCTGTCTAGTATGTCCTTCAGTACTCTTTCTAGGGTTGGTTTGGTGGACATGAATTTCTTCCATTGTTCTTTGTCATGGAAGTATCTTGTTTCTCCATTAAATTTGAATGAAAGTTTTTCTGGGTACATCAGTCTGGGTTGAAGATGGTTTTCTTTCAGGGCTTGAAATACCTCACTCCAAGATCTTCTTGACTTGAGGGTTTGTACTGAAAAGTCTGCTGTGATTCTAATGGGCTTTCCCTGATAGGTGAGTTGTGTCTTTTCTCTGACAGCTTTTAATATTCTTTTATTATGCTGTATGTCTGAGATCATAATTATTATGTGTCTGGGTGTGGATTTATGTTGATTGTGACTGTTTTTTGTTCTTTATGCCTCACTTATCTGCATATCAGATTCTTTCCCCATGTTTGGGAAATTTTCTGCTATTATTTCTGTAAATACTTTATGTATGTCATTTGCCTGGACTCCTGTATCTTTGCTAATGCCCATTATTCTTATATTGTTGCTCTTGGCATCATCATGAAGCTTCTGAATTGTCATTTCATGCTGCTTTGTTATTTTTAAAAGTTCTATCCTTTCCTGATCACTAACTGTGATCCTATCCTCAAGGTCCAAAATCCTATCCTCAGCTCCCTTTAGGCAGTTTTGCACACTTTGAATAGAATTTTTTGTTTCTTGGATGTCTCTTTGAGTTTGTTTCATGAATTCTGCTTGTTTTCCATATTGTTCATTCAAAGTTTCAATCAGTTTCCCATGCTCTTGTACTTTTTTCTCTAGTTCTTCTTTAGCTGCACTCGACAACTCCTTTACTAAGCTTGTTATTTCTATCTTTACATGGGAGACTACTTCTAATTTGATTTCCTCTATAGCCTGATGCAGATTTTTTTTATTTCACTGGCTATCTTTTCAGAGATTCCTGGTGTGTTACTTTTGGGGTCCTCTGTTTCAATGTCTCCTATACTTGCTTCTGGTGAACTATAAGTTTGAGACTGCATTTTGCTTTTTCATTTTGTCCTTTTCACTCTGCCTGGTGTTTTCTATGTGTAGGAGGGGATCACACACACTCTTGTCAGACACACCAAAGTCTTACAGTTAGTTGGAGGGGGTTTTTACTACTGGCCCTATTGATCTGCTGTACACCTCTATTTTAGGGGTATACTCACCACATTGATACAGTCAATCTGGTGTAGTCCAAAGTTCACCACCTGGGAGCAAAGTTCCAAATTTTCTCACACTAACTGGATACTGCTGAGATCTTCTGATGTTCCAGGTGGGAGGGCGGGCCCATCTGTAGCAGTCCGGGACAGTTTTCAGTCTTGGGCGGGCCTCCTCGATGTTCCCAGTGGCAGGGCAGGCCCACAGGGGAGGTTCCGGGTAGCCTACCACTGAGGCAGGCTTGCGCTGAGTTTCAGGTGGCAGGGCAGGCCCTCAGTGGAGCTTCCGGGAAGCTTACCCCTGATGCAGGCTTTAGCTAAGTTCCTGGGGGCAGGGCAGGCCCACGGGGGAGGTTCTGGGCAGCCTACCCCTGATTCAGGCTTCCGCTAAGTTCCTGGAGGCAGGGTGGGCCCACGGTGGAGGTCTCCATCACTTTTTGTATATTTCTTTTATCACTAAAATGATGTACAATACATTGTGAGTTCAACTTATTGGGTTTTGTTTTTAGTGGGTGAGAGTCAAGGTCATAAATTTTGTCATAAAGACAAAATCCATAAAATGTTTTTGTAAACCAATAAAAATTTGTCAACATTGGGTGCTGAGTGTCTAGGAAGCCCACTTGGCAAGGAATTTTGTGTGCAGCAGGTGACTAACTCATTCATGGAGTAAGGGTGACTGTCACCTACTGAGTTCTTCCCACGTGCCTGCCATCATCAAACTCTACATAGTTTGACCTCTCTTGTTTAATTCTCAATATTCTGAGAAGCCCTGTCGTCATTTCCATTTTTCCGATGAAGAAGCAAAGGTGTAAAGAGCTATAGAAACTCACTCAAAGACACCATAGAAAAGAACCTGGGCTCAAAACCAAGGCTGTTACTCTCTAAAGCTCTTAACATGGAGAGAAGCGGCGAGTGATAAGAGAAAAACGAAGCAGGAAGATGAGAGGCCTTCGGCAGCTGATTCTTTTCAAGCTTTGTGACCCACTTCCTGTGCCTATCTATGGCCCTTGCCTGGTTAATGACTTATACTGTTTTGTCAGATTCTGTGTTAATCACACTGTGTCAGTTCTAAGTAACTGATTAAATCTTAAAGCTGAGTGTTTCTCAATTTTGGCATTACTGGCTTTTGGGGCTGAGTAATTTCTTGTTATGGGGGCTGACTGCTGTGTTGTAGGATGTTCAGTCATACCCCTAGCCTCCACTAAGAGGTGCCAGGAGAATCTCCCGTCATGGCAACCACGATGTCTCCAGACAGTGGCTCTTTGGCTTCCTGAGGGCAAAATCACCCTACATGAGAACCACTACTTTAGACACACAGAGAGACAAAGGAAGATTACAGTTTTACAGAGGTAGAATCTCAGGGTAGGAGTTCAGCTGGGCAGGACCAGGAAGACTCTGGGAGTTCTTCAAGTGCCTCTTTTATAGCTCTGATACCATTTTGACTTCAAAATAAGCTGAAAAGACAAGGATTATAACCAACTCAAAGCAAGCTGCTGTTCCCACCAGCGTACATACAGGTAGGTAGGGCAAGGGGTCCTGCCAAAAACCCAAGGGTCAAGATTAGCCTTCCCAGTTTTACCATTTGGGCAGAAAATCTGTGTATATCCAGGAAATGGTTCTTTTTTCCACAACCATCCTTATAACATTTATATGATCTCAAAGCATGGTTAAAGAGTAAGCATGCCAGATAGAGGAAAGCAATGAGCCATCCTTCCAGGTAAGCAGCACAAGCAAGTCGCAGGCACACCAGGGAGAGAACAAGTCAGTGTCTCTTGAGAGTCAGCCATGCTGGAACTTGGGGAACCGAGCCATACTTCCTGGTAAATGGCACAAGCCGTGGATGCACCAGGGAGAGAATAAATCAGTGTCTCCTGTGAGCCTACTGGTCTGTGGGCTGAGAATCAAATGTCCTGTACCTCCCCCCCATTAGCAACTGGATGGTTTCCAGGTCAGCTGGAGTTGATAGCAACTAAGGCACATAAAGCAGCTAAAGGCTTATATTGTTGGGCTGATTATGCTGACCTGGGGCCAGAGGTCTGAGCATCTCTTATGAGGACAACAGTATGCAATATAGCAAATATGGGGGATTTCCTTCTATCTTGTCTTTGAGGACCAATATTCTTTTCACAGTTTTGCTTTGTTCTGATTAATTGTTTTGCTCTATCCAATATTCTGTTTTGATTGGTTTTATAGTGTTCTGGTTTGGGTTTGATTTTGCTCTACCTGATTGAATGGGCAACTATTGTGAAGATAACAAGATGTACTATGGAACCTATTACTGTTATCCAGGTATCCTGCTCTGAAGTTCTGTACCAACTTCATTGCATTGTTTTGATTGGCTTTGTTCTGTCTTGTTTTATTGTATTTTACTATCTTTAAAATTTTAAAAAAGAGTAATATTGCCAGATATAACTTTTGGAGTATACAGGCAATGTAAGAAAAGCCTTAAACTGGTGCTGACCACTAATGGCCTATTTCATGGTGGCCAGTGGTGGCCAGAAAAGCCCTTTTTGTCCCTGGTCCTACAACAGACCTCATATTTAGAATATTGACATCCTCTCTCTCACTCTTTCAATATGAAAATTACTAAAAAAACTAGAACTAAAGGTTCCATTTAACCAAGCTATTCTCCTTGTAGGTATCTTTCCCAAAAGAGTTGAAAGTATCACACCAGATCATACATGATACATGCACATCCATGTTTATAGCAGCACAGTTTGTAGTAACTACATCTTGGAAACAGCTCAGATGTCCATCAGTGGATGAATGGATAAAGAAAATATGGTTTTTATATACAATTGAGTACTACTTGTCATGTATTTTTAGGTAAATAAATATATTTTGAGACCATAATTTTAAGTGACATAAATTGGACACATATATTTAAATATTGCTTTATTTCCCATGTGTGAGAAACCCAAAGGTTAAATAAGTTCAAAATATTAGGAAGTACCAAGAAAATGCCCAAATGAGAAGGGGTACTAGGGAGAGAGAGGGGAAAGGGAAGGAAGGGAACAGGGATTAAAACAATTAAGACAATAGAAGAAAAAATAGAACAGAGTTTTTTAAATGGAGACGGAAGGATTAAAGAGAAACGAGGGGAATGAGAAAAAATAATTAAAATACATTATGTATAAGAACAAATTTCCTATGATAAATGTAATTATTATGGATATCAGAAGGGTACCAATAAAATTAAGATTTTAAAAAAGACCTTGTTCCTAAATTGTTCCTCACATGCTCTGATTGGTGCTGAAAGTTCCATGAAGACTTTCATGAATATCTTACATTCAAAGAGAGCTCTTTAAATAAAAAGTGTCCCTAGCAAAACATATATAATGGTTTTTCAAAATTCAATATAGGTTGAATATTCCCAATCTAAAATTCTTGGGACCAGAGTGTTTTGGATTTTGGACACTTTTCCCTTTTGGAATATTTACATATACTTAATGAGGTATCTTGAAGATGAGATGTAAGACTAAACACAAAATTCATTTATACCTGATACACACCTTACACTTATAGCCTGAAGATAATTTTATACTTGTTAATGTATATTACAGCCTGAAGATAATTTTATACAATATTGTTAATGTATTTACATCTTGACTATGTATGATCCATCACATGAGGTAAAATATGGAATTTTCTATTTGTGGCATTATATCAGTGCTCAAAGTTTTTAATTTGGGGGCAATTAGGATTATTGTAATTTTGGATTAAGGATGCTCAACCTGTAATGAGAAAGCAGACAAATTAGTTTCAGAAGTAATCAAAAGATTGAACAGTCCTTTTGCTAAAGAAGATATGCAGATAACGAGAAAGCACATGGAAAGATGTTCAATAACATTAGTCATTAGGGGAGAGCAAATGAACAATACAATTAGATCCCATTGCATCCGTATTGAAAGGGCTAAGTCAACACTAATAATTGGTAAGAGTGTGTAGGAACTGGCTTTCCTACTGAGAGAGGAAATTGTTATACTCACAATGGGAAAGAATTTGACAGTTTAAAAAAAACTAAATATATACCTATCATACAGTCTAGCCATTGGCCTCCTAAGTTTTTACCCATGAAAAATGAGAGCCAGGCATGAGGCTGCACACTTGTAATGCCAACACTCAGGAGGCTGAGTGAGGATCACCACAGTTTGTGCCCAGCCTGGGCTACATAGCAAGACTTTGTCTCAAAAAAACAAAAACAAAACAAAGTTTATGTCTGTATAAATAGTTATATACAGCCTCAAAACTAGGAACAACACAAACATAACCTTAATGAATCCCCCAAATATGCTGAATGTAAAAAGTCACCCAAAAAAGAATGCACACTGCCTGATTCCACTTATGTAGGATTCTAAAAAATGCTGACAATCTATAGTTACAGAAAGCAGGCTGGTGTTCCCTGAGGATGCAGCAGAGGAACCAGGAGGGAGCAATTACAAAGGGACATAAGGAAATTTGGGAGGCAATGGATATGTTCCTTTCCTCAATTGTGATGTTGAGTTCATGGGCAAACAGTTACTGTAAAATTGATCAGATTGTAACCTTAGGGAGTTATGCATTAGGGAGACCCCTTGGTCATTGGGAGCAGGGACAGAGGCACAACCATTTGGTCACCTTACGCTCTCTTCTCACACTGAGTGCAAGGCTGTGGCCATCACTCCTCAGCAGGGAAGGGATAGTGTTACTGGAATGAAGTGCAAGAAACTCATAGAAAATGCATCTGCTTGCCTGTGGGTGAAAGCCCTGCTGTGTCACTGAGTCATTGTCCCTAATGGGCACTTTTTATCTGGATGAGTCCCCTCTTGGAGCCAGAAGCAATTAGATAAAATACACTGGATATATTTGCACAGCTAAGAAGTCTGTCCTTCTTAGAGGGTAGAGAGGGTGGCTCCCCACTTCCCCAGAACAGAGAAAGTGGTTGAGCAACTTGGAACCCCTCCAGGACACTTGGGCCAAAAACACAGAGCAGAATTCAGTGTTCACTGAGGAAATAAAATGCACACACATACACAGGCACAGACAGCAGGGCCGCACTGAGCAGCCTCCAAGGCCCAGCTGCAGGTGCAAGCTCCAATTACAGCGGCTGGGTTTCCAATACCTTTTCATCCCAAACAACACCAGGCCTCAGCCCCAGCCAGGGATTGAAGACGGTTCCGGAAGGCCCGCCGACCATACTGGGGGGAAACAAAGACTGTCCAAGTGGAGCTCATATGAGTTAAACCTGAAATCCAACTTCATTTCTAAAGCCTCCTAGAGAATGAGCAATTGCATAGAAAAATCAGTTACTGGCCACGAGGAAACAAACCACCTTCCAAGGCCTCTGCTCCCTCCAGAAGTTACCACGTAGCGTTTTCTCTTGCAAACCAGCAAGGCACACAGGGTTTCCATAACAGCACAGTTTCACCGAGTGTTTCCACAGTGGACAAGTTTCCTCTACACTGATGTTTCCCAAGGTTATGACTACAGGGTGGTCTCCCTACACACACACACACACACACACACAAACCCCTCTAGCGGTTGATAACTATCAATATCACACCAAGGCTTAAAACAAAAATACTTGTGATTCTTCACATTTAGCAAAAAGGGATTTGGTATGCTTTCCAATATTCTAGCCTCAGCAGAAGAGCACCAAAGCCAGAGAGTCACTTTCTTCCCTCCCTTTTCCCTCCTCATTTTTTCCAATTGACTTTTCAAAGAGCAAGCTGTGAAGTTTGCACGGAGCTCCATGATGCTTCTCTGATTAGTGGACCAAAGCGGCTCTCCAGTAAGTAAGACTTCCTTAGACACTGCCTCTGGACTTCTGGGCTGATTTTCTGAAAGGGGTTGATTTCTCATCTTTTTCTTTTTTTTTTTTTTTTTTTGATACTGAGGATAGAACTTACTACCTCGCGCTTACCAGACAGGCGCTCATGCCACTGAGCTAAATCCTGACAATGTTTTTTCTTGTTTCAACACCTAACTCTCCAAAGAAATGTCAACAATTAGAAATGTTAATAAATACATGTCAAAAATCTACATTTCTGCCACCACTGTCATAGCATTTCTCTGGATCTCTTTCCAAATGTTATCAGTGGGGCTTGTTTAATCTACTCAACATGTGCGTGCACACATAACCCTTAATTATTCCTCTGCCAGGACTTCTCCACTGACTTTGTAGTCATGGGTCATGAGTGGCTGGTACATTGGTAAAAGGAAAAATAGTTCTTTTGACACTTTAACACCTCAAACCAGTTAATTCTTGCTAGTGAGAATTAGGTAAGTTGCCTGCAAGCCTCTGGTCAGAACATTGTCATCAAGTGATCCATACACAGCCTTGTCTTATGCATGTTTTTGTTTGAAGAAGTCCTATTTAATATGCATTGTTTGTTTTTATATCTTTGAAATCACATTCAGCAGCACAATTGCTCACATCTAAATGAAGCTTACCTAACACAAATGTGGTATTTTCTCCATAAGACAGAGAATAACTTTAAACTGGGGAACTCTAAGCAGGACATTAGTGTTGTACTTAAAAAGTGATTAAATCACCAGTAAAAAAGGATAAGAACAACATAAATGTGGCATTAGGCAGATTGCAAAAAGTGCGCTTAATTTACAGTACAGGAACTGGAAAAAATATGTCAAATATGACTTTGGGGGACCCAAGAAGCTGGGAATCTACACATTTGGTGTCTCTAATTTTTGTTGCTCTAAGAATGGTCTACAAGTGACCATAAAAACATGTTCGAGAGTTACATTTGAATTTTATCAAGTAGGTGAATTCACAACTATGGAGTCCATACACAGTAATGATTATGGCTGTGCTTATGTTGTATTAAGGCAACGTATCATGAAGATGGGAGGCAGATTATTCAGATTTTCTACTGAATATAGTTTGTCGTGTCTTATTAAAGACTCTCCATGAGGGCTGTCATCTGTCAGTGATAAATCGCTTCCTGTAAAGCATTAGTTTCTGGAATATGTGATGGGAGCATTCTGTCTTGCTTTCAAGATCAGCTTCAATTAGCTAGGTCCAGTTGAGTGGAGTCCATCTGGGCTACAGTCAGAGGATTTGAGTTTGAGTAGCAGTCTAGGTTCCAACAGCAACCTTACCTGGAACGCAGCATATATTTCCTGGCTACAAAAGGGAAAGTTCATATTTCATCAATTCTAAGCCACTCGTTTCACATTTTAACATCTCTGAAACAGTTTTGGTTTGGTTTTATAATTGATGATGTCATATAGTTTGATTGGCAGCATTCTGCTTTCTCTCTGGGTGGTGTATATTACACCCTTTGACCTCCTAGAAGTGATGAAAAACAATAATGATACTACCTCCCTCATGGTGCTGTGAGGCTGGAACAATGCTACAGCTTCATAGGGTTGTTGTGAAGGAGCAAATAGTTTGTGAGAAGACAGATACAGTGCAAAACACTGAGACAAAATACTCAACAGCCAAAGTTAAAGGAGGAAAGGATTACTCTAGCACCGAGTTTTTAAAGGTTTCAGTCCACAATCGGCTGGCTCTGAGGCAGGGTGGCATGGCAAAGGACAAACTGACCGTGGCAAAGCCGGGCAGGCACAAGGCAGCAAAGCAGCAAAGTAGCAGTTTAGTTCTGTCTTTTATACTCCATCCTGCCTGTCTTTGAGTGTTGCCACCCTCCCCCAGGGTGGGGCTCCCTTAATCCCAGTATCACATCATTAATCCCAGCATCACACACCCTAATCCAGCCACTTTTGGAACTCCCCACCTATGACCACATGAGGCGTTAGGGGAAACATAAGAGTGGGCCATAAAATTTTTATCATTGGAAAGAGATTCCATCAAGTTTGAAAATTATGGCTTAAAGACCTAAAGCACAGAGTTGTCCGGGTCAGGGCAATCCTTTCTCAATGCTAATGGTACCAGGACTGTGAGGTTGCATGGGGTACGATTACTGGATTCTCCTATTTGTATCATAAGATTCTTCACCAGTGCAAATTGGCTTTATGCTCACAGAACCTCTTCTGCTTATGCTCTGTTCTCCCAGCAGTAAAAGGAAAGTGAAATATATGAGATGAGATCAAAATATGCAATGAATATTTAAATTCTAAAAATGTATTACATTAAAAGACTCATTGCCATTAGTCCTCCTTAAAACACTCCTCACTTCCAACACACTTATCCTATCATTCTTGCCACTCTCTGAAGCAATTCTGACATTTCTCTTTCATGAATGTCTCTATGTGGTATGGCCAATAAATACATGAATGTACATGAAAATATATGACTGCGACTCCCATCAGACAGAAAGGCAAGCCCTTAAAAACATTATGGTGAACCAGGTGTAGTGGTACATGCCTGTAATCCCAGCACTTGGGGGGCTGAGACAGGAGGATCTTCTTGAATTTGAGGCCAACCTGGGCTACATAGAGAGTGCAAGATCAATCTGAACTACAGTTTTTAGCAAGACAGTCTCAAAAAAAAAATTGTGATGTACCTTTACTCACTGTATTTACCAGATCTGGCACTGTGTGACTTTTGTATCTTCCTCAAACTCAAAATGACCATGAAATGTAAATATTTTGAATAAACCTGGGACACTGAGGCAGCCATGACTGTTCAGTGAAAGACACTCATGATAAAGCTCTGTTCCTGGTAAAGGACTCCCAGATCTGCTTCAGAAAGTGGCAAGAACACGGATAAGTGTGTTCCAAGCAATTTTAAGGGGGATTAATGGCAATGTACATTTTACTGCAATAAATTTTTTAGTTTAAACATTCATCATAGCTGTCAACCATACCTCATGACTGAGGCAATGATTAAATCCTAAATTCTTGATATAGCCCAAGATGCTTCTACTGTGTCTCCTAGATTTTTATCATAGTGGTTGCTGTTGCTTCTTTGGGGGAGGGAAGAAAGGTAACATAGGTTCTGTGTAAGACAAAAATTATACCAGCTTCACTTCAAACATGTTTTAACTATAGGCTATGAACAATTTTCCTCATATGTGTTTGTTTGTTCTTTTGATGAAAAGGGACACACTAAATCCAAGAAATGTCGCTGGAGTACAAGTCAGGTCAGATAATGGGATCATTTGACTGGGTGTGAGAGGTGGAAAGTTTTGCCCCCTGATAGGACAATATGGAGGTGACTTTATGTGCTGTTTTCTTGCCCATATACTATCCAAGTAAGTGAGTAAATGGCAGAAGAAAGGAAACCAGGATTTATCATGTGCTTCTCTGTATTGGTCTTTTTATCCAACAGTTTTGACATGCCTAAATATGGGCATTATTTCCAATTTACAATTATAGAACCTATCCCTCAGAGGTGAAATGATTTTCTTAAGGTCACAAGATAAGGGGCAGAATCAGTTTAGCTCCAAATCCTTCTATTTGAAAGCTCTCTGCTTTCTATTCTAAGAGACAATAAGTTCCAACTATACCACCTTGACTCCAAACAGATGTTTTAACTACAGCCATAAACAGTTTTCCTCATTTACATTTGTTCTTTGATGTAAAGAGTCACAATAAATTCAAGAAATGTACCTACCTCTACCATAATTTCTCCTGGATCTTATCTTGAGGGGCTTTTCAAACCTCCATGCTTTATTCACATTGTGTTCTTCTTACCATAGCCATGTGCATAGATAAGTATCTGCTAACTTCTTGAGATAATCGATCTTTTTACCCTAAGCCAAGCAAGGATGTAAGACCTTTATCTCCACAAGTCTTTCTTTAAAAAAAAAAGAAAAGAAAAGAAAAGAAACAAACTGAAAAGAAAGATTAAGTAATAGATGTTCAGTCTCTGTGAGATTTCATTTTCACTCTGAATAGCAGGCAAGTCCTCAGTGGTTATTACTTTTGGACTGTTGCACATGAAAGATTAGTATCTGCTTTATGGATATGTAGCACTAGGATGCAGATATGTCTTGACATGCCAAGGTCACACAAGGAATTAACTATGGAAACTAATGCCCTTAAATCCCCATCATTTGCTGGATCAACCCACACTGTTATTTTATGCACACTCAGTAAATATTTACAGCCCTAAATATCTTCCCAGCTGTAGTTAGGACAAGAAGTACTTTCCTATATACGTACAACAGATGTGAGAAAATGTAAACTAGAATTGCATAGACTTAGCTTCTGAATATTGAAAGTACTAGCTAAACCTGGACCTATCCAAGACTTAAGGACAATACTTTGTCCCTTTCAAGATCTTGGAGGTTTTCTGATGTTTTCCGAGATGACTTTTTTTAATGAGTTGGGCAGAACATTGATTGAATGATGCCTTTACTTTCAATAAGACAGTTTTTACATTAAATGTATAATAACCTAAAATAACACATCAGTCGTATCTGTCTTTACAATATCAAACAACTGCAATACACTAATACAAAGTAGGCATATTTATTTTGATGACAAGTTGTCAGAGCTACTTTTCTAGTTGCTGAGACAAAATACCCAACCTTCAAACTTAAAGGAGGAAAGGTTGGCTTAACTCAGTTTATTGAGGGTTCAGTCCATGTTCAACAGGCTACAAAGCAGGGTAGTGTGGCAGAAAAGCCTCACAGAAGTGAATAGTTACAGTGGGAAGAAGATAGCAAAGCAAAGAGAAAACTTAACAGTGTCTTTTTGCCCCATTTGTACTCTATCTAGCTACTAGGTTTAGGGTGGTGCTAATTTAGTAATCAGTGAGCTAATTTAGTAATCACCCACCCTTAATCCCAGTGTTGCACATGAATCAATTAAACCTCTTCAGAAAATCTCTACCTATGACCACACGAGGTTTTAGGGGACATCTAAACCCAAGCCATAACACAAATATTCTTATATATAAGATATATTTGAGTAAGAAGAACATCTATATGGAATTTCAAATATTTTAAATGAACTTCTTGTAGACATTACAGTGAATTATGTGAGGCAACTCTAGTTCAAGCTTATTAAAGAAACAGAAATTTTATTGGCTCATAAAACAGGGAAGAGAGACCAGGGATTTAGCTCAGTGGCATAAGCGCCTGCCTGGCAAGAGCGAGGTCGTGAGTTCAATCCCCGATACTGAAAAAAAAATTTATAAAACAGAAAAGATCTCATTCAAATAATATTGATATTTTCATTCTCTCTCCACATCAGATCACCAAATTGCTCTGCTTTCAAACATACTCATATAATTCTTCCCTCCCTAGCCCAAATTTTCAAAAAGACAGCACCCATTACCCTTCTACCTCCCACTCCAAATGCACTGAGGCAGGATTCTGACCGACTCAGTGAGGCAGCTGTCCTTGGGCCAATCCTGGTGACCAGGGAGAAGGGGACAATTGTCCAGTGAGGTTGGCTCTTGTGCCCACCTGTTTTAACTAGTTTCCTGTTTCTGGGCAAAAATACCTGAAATCCACCACTTTTAAGATGAGAGGTTTATTTTGGCTCAGTTTCAATTTGTGATCCACTTGCTCCAAGGCACAAATGGCCTGGTGGAAGGGCCTAGCAGAAGAAAGCTGTTGAACTTCCCCAGGCAGAAAGCAGGGAGAGAAGAGGAATCCAGGAACAAGAATACACCTTTCTACATCACACCCCCAGTGACCCATCTCTCCTGACCATTCCCAACCTCCTAACAGCACATTTAGCTACCAAACTTCTCAGTAGTTCAATCTACTGTTGAATGTAGTACCTCTGTGACCCAAACACATAAGACTTTTGAAAACATTTTAGATCTAAATTATAACACTGTCCTTTCCCCATGAAAGATGGTGGGTTTGTTGGCCAATGATACACTATAACGGCAGCCCAGGGACCAGGGAGTGAAGGAGGAGGAGGAGTACGAATGCCAGAGAGACAGAGTACCAGTGCTAAAGAAGGATGGAAAGCTGAGCTGGGCAGGCAAAAAACATGCTAATTACTCAGGCTGTTCCTTTGGGCTTGTGATAAAAATAATTATAATAAAAGTCCTGTTGAGCACCTGGTATTGTGTGCTCATGGCTAACGTGTGACTTTCAGATGCCATCCTCTTAATGTCATGTGTTACTGCAAGGATGTGGCTTATAGGCTACTTTGTGCCCTGGTGAGTTGATTTGCAATGGTTTCAAAGAGTTATTAACAAGAGTATTTGTAACAAAATGTATCATCCTAATCAGTTTCTGCACTGGGTTCTCATGCTTCCTAAATAATTTTTTTTTATGAATTCTTGTATGTCCTTTGCGAAGTAGCTGGCACATATTTCACTGCAAAGCCTATCTAGTGATGAAGAAACTGGACCTTATGAAGGTTATATGATCTCCCCAAAGTCCCACAACTAGTTTGTGGCCAAGCCTGAAAACCCCGGTCTCCTGGCCAGACTGTGAGGAGCACCTCCCTTCTGGATCACCATTTGGCTCAGATGAGGAAGACTGATGAGGGTTCTTGTGGCAAGCACTAGTATGATGCTTTTTTAATGGCCTTTATTTTCATCTTTCAGGGAAAACAGAATATCCTTTCCTGGCTAAACACTTATTTTGGGAAAAGCCACAAAACAGTCCCCCGGGTCTTGTTTACAAAAATGAACCCAACTAACTCTGCTGAGCTGACAAAAACTGATAACCTCGTAGCAGTTTCTCTGGCTGTAGCCTACAGAATAAGAATCTATGTTTTTTTGGGTGTTGCCATGGGTTTTTCTTACCATAGACAAGGGAAATGAAAAGCACTACAAAATACATGATAATAAGACAGAGAAACCCTGGGAAAAGGAGACAGCGCGAGAAAGATATTAAAGCAAAGACAGGGAACATGGAAAGACTATGAAAATCGTGGTGCCTGGGAGGCCAAGGAAAACAGTGGAGAACGACGCTTGAAGGAGTGGCATCTGGGTTCCAGAGGCAAGGCAACCAACCTGACCTTATTGAATCCCTATGATATGTTGTGGGTCTGTACAGCCCAGCTCTTGTTGCATTTAATGTGAGTATCACAACACTTTTTCAAGAGATGTGTGGTCATCTTATGATGCACAGGGAATGAAACAGGGTCACAGAGTCCCACTAAGTTGATAGAATCCTGCAGCTGACCACCGATAAAGATGAGGTTGAACCCAGACCTATGCAACCCAGAGTTCACGTTCTTCCTGCCTGTCTCTTCTCTTAACCCAATTGCTTTAAGCTTGAGACAGGATTCTTGTACACAGCATTTCTTGAGGAAGTGGTCTCAGGAAAAGGGGTGTGAGGGAAGCAGGAAGGGTAGGGGAAACTTCTAAGCAAGGGCATAGCTTCTGCTATTCTAGCTTAACCCTGATCCTGAAGGAAATATGAATTGCACCTCAGCATTCATTCTGTCTTGAGCTGAAGGGAGCAGAGTTCAGTAACCCATATCAGCCAGTAACACAATAGATGGCTATTGGCTGTCCCTCTAGGTCAGGGCAGAGGGCTAGGGGGTGGGGGTGACATCTCAGAGGAGCTGCTGATTAGCAGAGGGCAGTCCTCTAGAAGAGGGGGCTGATAAGCCATTAACAGCCACACTCACAGCAGCTAGGGGATGGACAAAAGGCCAGCAAAGAGATTTGGGCACAGCAACAGCATCCACCATAAGCCCTCCTCCCTGCCCCCTGCTGTGAGGGGGCAGAGAGGGCAGGTGTCAGAAGAGAAGTGATCACTGGAAACCCCACTCCGTGTGCCATGTTGCTTCCAAAGCTCCAGCTGTTGCAACAGCCAATCTCAGGTGGCAGGCCTCACACTGGGACAGGTCCTGTAACAATGCCCCAGGGTTCCCCAGATATAACTTAGTGTCACCCTGCTACCTTCAGTGGTTCTCCTGTTCCCCACTCTATGTCAATTCAGTAGATTAGAAGAACCACAGGATCCAGGATCTTTGTTCTGTCCCATACAACATTCATTTATCCATCACCAATTCTTTCTCTACCCTCCTTTCTTTGCTTTTTTAAGCAGACTTTATTTAAAAATTCTAAACATGTAATAAATATGGAATCTCACTAAATCAAAGATTATAAAGGACTTAAAAATATGCTAGTGTCCAGGGTCCTTCTCCAAAGAATCTCTTAATTAATAATTCTGAGATTCCTTTCAGGATGTAGACAGCCAGATTGCGGACCATTATGCCTGTCACTTTGGGTCTATACATTAGATTCACTGGGTCATTAAAAAAAAAATAGCCATACCCTAGACATTCTAATTCTTCTTAAGGAAGGAGGTGAAATTTGTGGAGTTTCATTTGTTTGTTTACATTCTCAGATGCATCTAATGTTATACAAGATAAAAAAAAAAAACACTGTCTTTGGGATTTTTTAAATTATGCCCTCAAAAAAACAAAACAAAACAAAACAAAACAAAACTTATGCCCTTAATAAGCATGTCAGCTTAGAGAGATTTGGAACTGAATTGGGAATCAGACTCCTAGGGAGAGGCAAAGCACCTCCATGGATAGTAGTATCAGGAGTAAAGGAAGAGACGCCCACATTAGTTTGACAACAAACAGCAAGTTTCATCACATTTTTATCAAATGTAAAATGGAGCTAGGTTTTTCAGGAATCATTTTGTTTTCAGATCTTCCTTAGCAGGTTCTTTTCCACTGGAGGCTTCTTTCTTCTACAAGAAATGATGAGTAGAGGAGATCAAATCCAGAATTAATTTGCCTGTCAAGATAATTCAGAGTTCTATAGTAGCTATCTCACTCCTAAGCCTTCATCCTCACTAGGCATAGGCTTAGGAAAGACCATCGCTGAGTACTGAAATTGTCTCCAAGTAACTACATCAATTCCATGGTCTCCCCCTCATCTGCACCCAACCCATCATACACTTCCCCATGGACCCAACCTACAAGACTGCACTTCTAGCCCAGCAGGACTTAGTGCAAAGCTCTGTCTAGCACCCCGCTGGCTCTCCTGGACTGGCTGCCCCAGCCTCTTCAACAAATTAGGCCCAAACCAACCCGATGCCCTACTCTATTTGCTTTTACCCACTTGTGAAACATTCTATTTATTTATTTATGGAACTGGGAATCAAATTCATGACCTCATCATGCCACTGAGCCATATATCCCTAGCCCCAAAACTGATTCTTTGCACTCTTGATGTTAAAGGAGTTAAATTCTCTAAATCATAATGGGCACTGAGTTATCAAATCCCGAACCATTACTTCTGGGGGAACTGCAGAGTTAGTCTCCTATCAGCCTTGAGTCACATTTCCATCAGCCATCTAACACATAGCCTTGTTTTATGTTTGTGTTTATTTGAAAGTACTTTATTTAATATATATTGCTGATTCAGCAACATCAAAATCATAATTGACATTCAAGTGCAATCTCTGTGCCTGAATGACATGTATCTGACATCAGTATTTTTTTCTGTAAGGCATATTGTAGCTATTCTCCCCTTATTAGTGCGTATTAACTATGCAGAAGATAGGCTTTCTTTTTTAAAAATTTATTTAAAGAGAAAAAAAGCAAAACAAAAAAGGGAAGCAATAATACAAAATTCAAAAATAAAATAAAATGAAATACACACTAAAAAATCACTAGTTGACAAATTACATACTGTCATCTTAGAAATAGTTGTTCAAGTTACAAAATTAAAGCACACAAAGTGGACATTCAAACAGTGAAGCTGCAAACAGTTCTGCTCAATGATCCAACACACACTTAGTAATATGGTTATCAATCCTACACACTTAAACACACATGCAGTTATAGCCTTTAGAGCACTTTCTTTTCCTCTCCTCTTGACAATAGCAATTACACATTTTGGGTTTTATTACTCTTACAGTTCTTATTACTTTTTACACTAGAGACACAATGTGATATTTATAAATATGATTCTTATTTATTTCACTTATGAGAATAGGCTCAAGTTGCCTCCATTTGCCTATGAAGGCCTCAAGATCATCCTTTTTATAGCTGAGTAATATTCCATTGTATAAAAATAGCACATTTTTTTATCCACTCTACAGTTGGTGGGAATTTTGGTTGTTTCCAAGATTTAGCTATTACAAATTGTGCTGCTATGAATATGGGTGCACATATATCACTCTGATATGACCTTTTAAGGTTTTCTGGGAAAATACCAGGAGGAGAATGGCTGGGTTGAATGGAACTTCCAATCTTAGTCTTCTGAGAAATCTCCATAGTGATTTCCACAGTGGCTGCACCAGTCTACACTCCCACAAACAGTGGAGCAGTGTTCCTTTTTCCCTCGCAGCCTCGCCAACATTTGTTATCAGTTGTTTTCTTGGTGGCAGCTATTCTTTCCAGAGTGAGATGAAATCTCAATGCTATTTTAATTTGCATTTCTCGAATGACCAGTGATGGTGAACATTTCTTCCTGTATTTATTTGCCATTTGTATATCTTCCTCTGAGAACTGTGGGTTCATCTCAGATGCCCATTTTTGGAGAGGGTCTTTGAATTTGGGGGGCTTGATGTTTTTCAGGTCTTTACATGTTCTGGATATAAGTCCTTTGTCTGAGGGGTTGCTGGCTAAAATTCTTTCCCACTCTGTGGGTTTTCTTTTCACTCTGTTGATTTCTTTTGAAGTGCAGAAACTTTTCAATAATATGAGATCCCAGTTGTTGATTCTTTGAAGAGTTTCCCGTGCAGTTTGCATTTTGTTCATGAATTTTCTGCCTACCCCTATGTCTCCAAGACTTCTACTTAACCTAGTAGAAGACAGGCTTTCACGTGACATTTTCATAGCCATATATGAAAATGAGACAATACTTCAGCACAGGGCTTGGGAGTCATTTTAAGCAGTGAAGCCACCAACAGAAAGCACAAACATGTGAAAATATGGCTCCACATAACCCAGAGGGGCCTTGTTTGCAGTGTGAGAACTGCACCACCTCGCACAGCCTCTGTAACCCCGGCATTTATTTCCCTAAGCATGTCTATAAGTGGCCACAAAATTATCATGAATATGGATTTGATAGTTACAGTGAAAGTTTATCAAGTAGGCAAATTCATAATATAAAATCTTCAAATAATGACTGAGTGTCTGAACACTCAATTCTGGGTGATAAAATTTTTGAACCTTGGCATTAATTTGAAAGCAGCAGTTCCAGGAATACTGTATTGTATGGGATAAAGGGAAGAATTACATAGTTATTGCCCACCTTTTTAACCAACAATCTTTTCATGGGAAAATATTCATATTTCCAAAGATGCTTAAAGTTTCTTTTTTAAATTTGTTTTGTTTCATTTTGTTTCTGGACCAATAAAACAGAGAAAATCAGTGTAGTTACCTTCTGTGGATGTTAGTTTCTCGATAGAATAGTATTTTTGAGAACTGGGTAAGATAGACTCATTTGTGGTTTTTCTTGCACATACATTCAGAGGATCTTTATTTTTGAATAGTACCATCCACATTAAAAAGCAAACCAAGATATGCCTATAATATTGGGGGGGTAGGCTCTGTTCAAGTTGGAATATTGGCCTAGTATTTTCTAGGAGACCCTTGCTAGGGAAAGGCACACACTAATCACCCCCATCACCAAAGACTGAGCAAACACAAAGAATGGATGTCTCTTTTCCCATGCCCCAGGCGGAGTTTGTCCCTTACCTACAGGTCAGCTTTATTTCTTCATCCATAGGACAAATGGTTTTGCTATTGGTCTGGAGCAGCTCTGGGAGGGCAGTGGCTTGTGGCACAGACAAGGCATTTGGCAAGCCATTTGGGAGGCATATTGGATCTTTTATAATTCATCTTCTTTCCAGATTTTGGAGCAAACCCAGACTTTGGTACTGCCTGGGATGTTTTGACAGGTTGAGCCAAAATGCAATTAGAATGAGCCAGAGTGACTTTTAGCACTCAAAGTCTGCCCCTTTGGGGAAATCAGACCAAATTCAGTCTGTTTCCTGGAAGTTGCAGCCATGACTCTGGTTTTTAGGGACAGCTTCCCACCCTGGATGCACAGAGGGACGACTGAGGACAAGAAGGAAGGGATTTTGTTGTGACCTTCACATCAAGTGGCCCCCTATTAGACCAGGTGAGCATTCTGCCTGTGTGCTTACCACATGAGCAGTTTCAGGAAAAGCCTTGCACTTGCTCTCTCCTTTGCAATAAATTCTGAAGATGGCTGGGTTCCTAGTGGATTTCATTTTCTCTAACACCTGAAAATTGGAAGATGTGCTAGTGAAAAATGACTTCAACTTGGAGTGCCGTAAATCAAAACAACTTTGAATGGATGCCATTTGACTCACTTCTCTCAACCTGAGGAGAAGAAAATGCAAAATGCAATTTTAAAAGTCAAATAATTACAGAATGAATGGTCAGAAGTCAAGTAACTTCTCCCTCTAGATGTGCTGACAGACAGGTCATTCCTGAGGATGGAGGTCATAATCTGTTCATATGGAGCCTCCAGCTATGTCAGAGCCTGATAAGCCTCCACTGCCATCAATACCCCTCAGCAAAAGGTCCACAGGTCCTTGGTTTAGTGACTCTGCAAGCTGCTCAGCAGCCAGGGCTCCTTCATATCCCCCAGAAAGATTCAAAAATGAGTGTCTGCTTAGTGGATGGCTCAGCTCTGGGTCAAGTGGACCAGATGGACCAGAATTTACATAACTCTGAGCTTACAAGTCTGTGAGAAAAACTGAATTTAGGATGCAACCCAATGATAAAATCAGGATACTGAATTACTTTTAGTTACTTTCAACATAAGATCTCACTTAGCAGGAAATCTCTTGAAGACAAAATGGGAGTCAATCCAAGTTATCTGGAAACATTAAACCTTCAGCAAGATTTTTCAACTCTGTCACAATCAGTTTACCAACAGCTGGATGGGCTTTTCTGATCCAGGTTAATAAGCAGTTTACATTGAGAATACCTATGCTTTCAAGTCATGGTAACGGAATTAAGTGGATAGAGAAACTTCCAGGTAATCAAAACACCCGAACCTGCTTCCCACTGCACCATCTAGGAATCTAGGGAAGCCTAATATACTGGCTCCATCTCCTTTGCTCTGAGGGTACCATTAGCCCGTGGGACAAAGGCTAGGTACCAGTTGAAATGCCTTGTGCCACAGCCCATTGAAGTGCAGTGATTTTCCTGGAGCAGCACAGCTGAAGGGGAAAGGAAGAGGCTTCCCACGCCTCCCTCATCTAGCCACGCTTATCTTATGTCCTTGGCCAATCTGTATATAGAGCCTTGGCAAAGACACATGAGGAATGAATGCTCAGTCTTCACAGACTTCTTCCTGTGCTTCTAGCATCAATTTCCATTTCAGACTTTGGCAATGAGGGTGCCTGGGATGGTTTTTATTAGATGGAAAAAGTAAACTTAATACTCAAGTCTTTGGTTTTTATGATTATAAAGCTCTTTTCTGAAGCCACTCAGAAACCTAGGAGCTTTCTTTGGATCACAAAAGAGCCAAAAGAGACCTTGTTCCTTTCTTTAGTTTGCCCATTATGGCAACAGGAATGTGAAGAAATGACTTTGAGAAGAAATGTGATTTTCTGTCTTGACCAGCTCCCAAGTTTATCAGGCATCCATATGGCTTTCAATACCTTCAAAATCTGGTCTCCACACTGAGGCTGGGTGATCTTTCCAAAAGGTCATTATGCTCAGTAACCTTATAAAGTCTTGGCTCCACATGCTCCACAAAAATGTAAATAAAATAAGCAAATCAATACTAGAATACAGGCAGCAAATCCTTACTTACTTACTTACTTACTTACTTACTTATTATCTTTGTAAAACACTTTGCTCAGTTATAATTCACGTGCCCTCAAATTCACCATTTTAAAATGTGCAACTCTATTTTTTAGTGTGTTCAGAAGGTTGTACAATCATCACCACTGTCAAATTTCAGAACACATTCGTAACCTCAGAAAGTAAGCTTAGACCCATTTGCAATCTTTTCCCCTCCTCCTGCCTCTGGTCAGCCCATGAAAACTACTAAATTTCTTTTAAGTGGAATCATGTGGTATGTGACCTTTTGTGTCAGACTTCTTTCACTTGGCATAATGTTTTCAAAATTCATTTATACTGTAATGCACATCAGTAATTCATTCCTTTTTAATAGTCCATTATATGAATATAACCACTTCATTTGTCAGTTGATAAAAATTTGGGCTTTTTCCATATTTTTGATTCCTGTGAAATATGTTCCAGTGAATATTTGTGCAAACATTCTGTGGTGGTGTTTATTTTCTATTTTCTTTTTTTTTTTTTCTTTTAAACATGGTAAAATCCAACAAAACAAAATAGAACAAAGCCAATCAAAACAAAGCAGCAAAATTGGTACAGAACCTCAAAGAGAGATACTAGGAAAACAACAGTGGCTACCACAGTATATCTTGTTATCTTCATAATAGTTGTCCACTCCAACAGGTATAGCAAAATCAAACCAAAAACAAAACAGGATAAAACCAATCAAAACAGAATACTGAATAAAACAAAACAATCAGAACAAACTAAAACAGTGAGAACAATATTGGACTTCAAGACAAGATAGAAGAAAATCCCCCATATTTGCTATATTGCATACTGTGATCATCCCAAGAGATGCTCAGTCTGCTGGCCTCAGGCCTGCAAAATCAGCCAAACAATACAAGCATTTACTTGCTTGTATTAGTTGCTATCAACTCAGCCTGTCCTCCCAACCAGTGGGTCACGTGAGGGGGCGGATTCTTAGCCCATGCACCAGGAGGCTCACAGGAGGCCCTGACTTTTCTCTTCCTGGAAGCTGCATGGCTTGCACAGCTTACCAGAAAGGCTGGCTGCTTGGTGTCTTCTTGGATCCTTCCAGCCCCAGCATGGCTGATTCTCTGGAGGTGCTGACTTCTCTCTTCCTAGAAATCACATGGCTTTCACGACTTGCCAGAAAGGCTGGCTATTTTCTATTTTCTTGAAGATATGCACATAGACATGCATACAGGTGCACACAAAACTTCCAGGGATGGAATTGCTAGATCATACGATAACTCTGTTTAACATCTTGAGAAATTCATACTTCAAAATGACTGTGCCGTTTTACAGTCTCACCAGTGTAGGAGGGTTCCAGTTTGTCTATACCCTTTACTCCTTTCCTCTACGTGACAAAGAAAGATTTGAAGAGTGGTTAAAGAGTATTAAATGGGATTTTGGAGTTCCCAGTAAATGCCAGTTCCTGTGTAGTGACCATTTTACTCCTGATTCTCTTGACATCAGATAGGATATTCATTATTTAAAACAAACTGCAATTCCAACAATATTTTCTTTGCCTGAAGACTGGCAGGAAAAGGACCCTTCCCCCCAAAATAAATCTCAGAAGAAAAAATTGGAAGATGAGAACAAAGTATGTCTAAAAGCCAAGTCAGAAAAATCATTTACATTAAATGAGGCAAAGAAAAATACATTTAACACAGATGTGCCCCTGAACATGCAGAATTACTTGATTCATATGTCATAGTGAATCCAACAGCTCCAAAAACAAGAGGTATACAAAATAAGATTTCAACTCTTAATCTAATTAAACAAGGTACCAAAAAACCCAGAATCTACCTTGAAAATATCAGTCAACCAAGATTTAGGTGGAGGCAGTTTTCACACATCTTTTGAGAATCAAAATTCTACAACTATTACTTTGACAACTTCAAATTCAGAAGGCACTTAACAGTCTTTGGAAACCCAAGATGTGCTTGAAATGACTACCAATCATCTTGATAGTTGATTAATCTAAATCTTACAAATAATTCTGTGGAAATTAATTCATGGGAAGTCCATTCTTACTCTGCACAATCAACCCAGCAGATGAGGAATTAAACACAAAGAGTCTCTTATTGCCACTTTTGTACTGGCAGAAAATTAAAAAAAAAACTATTGCTAATTCTTTTATACCAGTCTAAAAAGAACCTTAGAGATGGAAGACATAGATATGGAAGACTCCTTATACAAGGATGTAGATCATGGGGCAGCAGTCTTACAAATTAATCATTCTTACTGCAGACAAGACATAAATAAATAACATTGATGGCAAAAAGGTCTCTGAGCTACATCTGAAGATAACTCTCCCTGATCTACAGGAACAAAAACTCTAGTAGGCTGAAGTCTTTAGAAGCACTTATAAGCCTGCTAAGACAGGGAAACTGGCTATCTGACGAAAATGTCAAAAAGTCACCATGATAAAACAGTTTTATAATTTAAAGAATTATATTGAATTGAAACTTTCTTATATGAAGTTCTCATTTTAATGAAGCTATGAATATGATATAATATCATGAACTGTATTTTACTCTGAAAATGCACTTTAGTAACACTAAGTTTGAGAGCTATTGGACTAAAACAAAAAATGGCTTTATTACTTAATAATTTTCCAGACTACACTTAAAATATTAGTGAATAAATAATGGAATGTGATCATAAGATAAAATAAGATATGGTTGAAATAGTCCAGAATATTATCAGTTTTGGTTCCACCACTGGTATATGACAAACTATTTATTTATTATGATTGAATCTCAATCTCTAACCTGTAAAATAGGGGCACTTATGAGATTGCTTTGTTTTGTTTGTTTGTTTGTTTGTTTGTTTTTTAAAGCAGGATCTCACTATGTAGTAACTTAATGTGTAGCCCAGGCTGGCCTCCCAACTCACAACAATCCTGCTCAGCCTCCCAAATGCTGGGATTATAGGTGTGTATCACCAGCAAATATGTGCTTTTCATGTCTTAAAATTTCTGTTTTTGGGGGGGGCCAGAATCTTCTTATGTAGTTCAGGCTGGCCTTGAACTCGCTATGGAGCCCAGGCCGGCTTCAAACTCCTGGCAATGTCCTGCCTCAGTCTCCCAAGTGCTAGGATTACAGACATGTATCACCAGACCCAGCTTTATTCTCTTTCTATTAAAATACTTTCATTAGAACAATTTTCTCTTTTTTTGTTGTTTTTAACCTTATATTCTTTATTAGTACATATTTGTCATACATATTGATCACATCCAGTATAAAACAGATTTTTATAAGATAACGTACTTACAAAATAGTACAAGTGGGATAGGATTTGTATTAGATAATCCCCAATGTTTAATTTTGTATTTCTTGAACTTCTGGTGCATAATTATATATTATAATATTTAGCAAAAACTGGTATAATTTTATTTCACTTGAATTCATCTCATAAGAGAGGTACTCTAAACTTGAAAGAATATATATTTCAGTACTTTATACATAACTGACCATAATACATAACTATTTTTTAAATTTTATTTAAAGAGAAAAAAAAGCAAAATAGAAAAAGGGGTAGAAACAATACAGAATTTCAGAAAAAAAAAGCAGCAAGAAATCACTAGTTGATAAATCACATATTGTCTTCTTAGACCTAGTTGTTAAAGTCACAAAATTAAAGCATACAAAGTGGACATTTAAACAGTGAGACTACAAAGAAGTTCAATGATCCAGTAACAACTTAGCAATATGGTTATCAATCCTACACACTTAAACATACAAGCAGCCATATCCTCTAGAGCACTTTCTTTTCTTCTTTTTACTTTTTAAGTCCATTATCTGCTTAGTTATATCCTGTTTCAGGTTGCTCAGTACCTTACTGACTTGTTTTGTTGTTGTTATATACTTTTAATCACCTTATATAATTCTGTTGCCTTGTTTTTGAGTTTCTCCTCATCCATGATTCATGGATCAGCTTTGGTGGAGTTGGGAG
>PVLA01015405.1:0-25496 GCA_004027455.1 Hydrochoerus hydrochaeris
GGGGGAGGAAAAGGAGGAAGAAGAAAGAAAGACTGTCAGAAAGCCATGAGAAGCCACATCACATTTTAAAAATCTAAAAAGACAGAATCTGTCAAACTGGACTTGGGATCAGATTATGAAAAAATATGCATCACAGTTGTTTGGTTGCAAACAGCGGAACTAGATTCTTCTTTTGTAATCCCAAAGAAAAGATGAAAAAGGAGAGGTCTTCGTGGAAAGGCTATGAACAGCATACAGAAGCAAAGTAAGCACTGACTAAGCATGTCTTTAAGGAATTTAAGGCAGCTAAAGGAATTTAGGTTACAAGAGAAAATGGACAATCTTTTCAGAGTATTTGAGTATACAATATGTGAACAACAGAATCTACAATATGTGGCTGAAAAATAGCACTGTCAGATGCTTTGATACATTTTTTTTCTCTTTATTCAAAATGGAAATTTTCAGGCCTAACCTGTCCAGGAAGGGGAAGGCACTGTAAATATCAGCAGCCCCAGGCTGCTAGCTTTGGGGTCTGTATAACTGCTAAAGTCACACCAGTTGTATAGCTTTTCAGAGAATTAAGGCTGGATAAGTCACAGGCAAAGAAGGCCCAGGAGTGTCACTGATGCTTCGCTAGGGAGTTTGTGCTTCATCCTGCAGGCAACAAGAAGCCAATGGAAGATTCAAGTATTGAAATGGTCCACATTTGTGTTCTCTTTGGGAACGCAGCACACTCTGGGAACTAACAAGATCATGAAATGAGTGCCATATGATATGATATCTAAGAGGCAATATATACATAGTATATAAAATTCTCATCACATTCACTGATGTGAAATATCTTGGATGTTAAAAGGAGGAGCAAATTTATAAAATAGTTAGAAAATCCAGTTTCACTTAGCAAAGAACTAATTGAGGGGGTGGTCAGAGTTTGTGGCTTAAAACTAATTCTCCTTGGTCATGGAATAACACCATCAGGTCAAGCCAATGAGTAACAATATCTTTCTACATGCTGTAACATAGATTCTATTGCGACTTGAACTGTGGTGTGTGTGTGTGTGTGTGTGTGTGTATACACACACGTGCATGTGTACTTGTTTTATCTGTTACTTAGAATGCTTAAAAATTGATAATACCTTCCACAATCTTCAATTTCTCATTTATTCATGAAAGACCTAACAATTATGCTAACAGAAGGTACAAAGATAATAATCATGCAGATAATATGTAAACAATAATAGTGGAAAACATTTAGATGGCATTGTCAGACAGTATTCTAAGTGGTTTTCATTTATTAAGTAATTTAGTGTTTATTTAAAAAATTATGAACTGGCATAGGAAGTGACTGCTGACAAGCTAATTTGGGGCTTGACGATGATAAAAATATTCTAAAATTGGATTGTGAGGCTGGTTGTACAAATCTGTAAATATTATCCTTGGAAACATTGGCTTTAATACTGTAAATGAGTAAATTTTTATGGTGTGTTAATTATATCTAAACAAAGCTATGAAAAACAAAAATTGAAACACATGAAATAGGTTATTAGCCCCATGATGTAGTTAAGTAATCCAAAGAACACAGACATTACCTCTTTCATCCAAGGTCATGAATCTGATAAAGGACAGAGCTGAGATTTAAAAGCAAAATTTGTACATTAAAAATATCTAGACTGTGACCTGAAGGAATGAGAAATCTGGGACATTCTTACAAATATGAGGCATAAAAATCTTGGCCTTGTATCTAAATTATACAGATCCACTATACACATGTTTGGAGAAAAAAAGAAAAATATATCTAAAGGAAAGCAGATGTATTCTGAATTCTGAATATCTGTATATCTGAATTCTGAATATCTGTCCATATGTGGTTAGGTTTGAAACCTGATTCAACTCTGATGATGTTGGTATAATCATAAAAATGTTTATAAAATAAATCACATTAGAAAATAAAGTAAGAGAGATGTTTATTCATTGTCCGTTAACACAGAAAGCTAGTTGGCCTGTATTGGAGTGTAAATGCGTGGATATATGTGTCTCTGCTAGAAAATCTCCTTCAGGAAGTACTGCTGGCTATTCAAGATAGACTCAGCACCTGGCACATCACACAGGAAATAAGTCGGCAATGATGAATGAATGACTCTCAACTAGTTAAGAAGTAGCTTAAATCGAATCCTAATTTCCTGTACTCTAGACTGACTCAAGACTAGGCCATAAAAGAAGGAAAAAAGGCTGCACAGGATGATCTGAGAAATGCAAATATATTAAATGACTACTCATTTGGTGAACACCTGGTATTAATGAGGTCACAGCTCCAAACCTGTACAGGTCAACTAGTCCTCACTCAAAATCCAAGAAATGGTTGCCTTAAAAATGCATTTTTTTTTTTTTTTTTAGTTCTGGGGTTCGAACTCACAACCTCCCACTTGCCAGGCAGGTGCTTATGCCACTGAGCTAAGTCCCTGGCCCCTTAAAAATGTACATAAGGAGTAAGAAAAAAATAAATGGTTGAATTCAAATTCTTTTCTATTATAGGGAAAACTTTGTGCATTTCAATTAATTGTAAGCTAAGAACAAAGCATTGCTTTAAATAGTGCATATTCAAACACTAACACAAAGGTTAACACAAAGTAGGACAAAGAGAGATAGAAAATACTTAAAACAGATCTCAGTACTCAAATTTCAGTTCTACAAGCACGGAGAAACTCCTCTAAATTCTCAACAACATTTATGGGTAAATTAATAAGATATGACAGTACTGAAGGAACTCAGTATATGTACCCCCTCAAAGATTTTACCATTTTTGTGTTTTATTTAGTTAAACAATCTTCATGTTTGGTGATGAATTATGAGAATAATATTTGTCAAGTACCACACAAGACTTCCCAGTAAAAAACTAATAGAGTTATGTGAAAGCTCCAAAAGAAATTTTTCCTAATAGAATTTAAAAATCTTCATTTATCAAGTAAGTAATTTAAAAAGTTTTAACTGGGGTGATACATTTCAAATAATTTATATTTGATTTTGTGGTGTTCAAAGAAAATATACACATATTCTCATTTAGATATGAGTCTTCCCTACCTCAATCCAATACTTCCATCACAAAGTTTGTACATTCTTCTCTTATTTTGCATACAAGAAAGAGAATCAAGTGGGTAAGAATTAGGCTATCCGTATAATGCACCATTCAAACCAGGGCACTTTTTCAGGATTGAATAAAGTCACAATAATTACCTTGGGATAGCAGAAGTAATATTTGGAGCAAATAGAGACATTGTGGTACCTCATTAAATCTTTGCCAGGGCAAAACTTTGACAGTGGAAAGGAAGAAACAATTTAAGTTTTTTTAAATCATGATATTAAATAATCAGAAATTCAAGAGGCTTAGTATAGATGTAGGTTATCACTGAATGAGAGGAAGGTAAGATTGAGGCTAGGAAACCCAAGGGATGTTTTCAAGGTGCTAGGAAAGAAATAATGACAGCCAAATTAAGGATAGTAGTAATAAAAAGAGAAAACCTATGAAAGAGACCAAGGCATTAAAAGTCATATAAGTTATAAAGCTGGTCCAAGTAACTACACATTAATGTATCCATTTCCAGACTTAATGGTAAAGGTTAGGTGTAGCAGAACACTTGCCATCAAAAGAAACCAAGGAAAGCACAGATTCTAAGGCAAAAGCTATTTGTTCTCTCTCTGACCATTTTTTATACTTTCTGTTTATGTGAGTAACAGGATCACAGGCATGTACTTCAGCCCAGAAATAATTGGAGCTTCCCACATTCTGCTTATTGCCATGAAAGGAAGAGATTGGTAAACCAAGAAGTTCTGTCACAGCTGGGGTAATTATATACCATCAACAATTGCTCTAGACACCACTTGGTGGCACCAGTACCCTGAAATGATTGAAGGCAACCTTTGACATCCTCCTTTATCTGTATTCATACAGATCTGAAAACTAGAAGATGAGAATGTTTAATGTAATAAGCTACTATTTCAAAAATTCCTTTACATATATACATGCACAGAATATTACATAAACGTGACCATGCCTTTCCTGTAGGAATTTTCCTATGGTTCCCTTTTTTATTTAGCTTCCCAACCTAACATCACTTTAACTACCCCACTCCTTTTAGTATGAGTCAATCCACATTTTTTCATGATAGTTGGTAGAGAGATGATAGGTAGATAGATAATATGTAGATGGATAGAATAAACAGATGAATGCATATCAAATTTTCAAACTTGTTTTGGTCATTGATTTATAAAAGGTGCTCATACTATATGCTGTTCCATTCATCTTGCTTTTCTTCCTCAGCAATACAAAATGGAAATAACTCCAAGTCAACTAGTGATGCTCTACTTCACTGTTTTGAGGGATATGTAATATTCTATCATGCAGAATATATTTTTTAATTGGTATAAGGAATTAAACTCATGACCTCATGCTTGCTAGGTAGGTGCTGTGTCCTAAGCTATATCCCTGGCCCCTCGTGCAGAATATCAAAACTTATTCAACAAGGACATTTGCTTGATTTTTTTCTTTACTTTTTTCTTCTTGACATAATAATATTTTTTTCTTTTTGATGGAAATATTGTGGCTATATTCCATTTCTATTATTTTGAGTTAGATTCCTAGGAGAAAAATATTGATATGGCAGTAAGTATAAGCAATCTGTTTTGTAGTTTAGATTTCATTTTAAAAAGCAAAACAGAAAAAAGGATAGAAATGATACAGAATTTCAAAAATGGTAGGAAATTAACATTAGTTAATACATTGCATACTGTTATCTTAGAACTAGTTGTTCAGATTACAGGATCTAGGCACAAAAAATTGGAATGATACAGAGAAGATTAGTATAGATTCTTTTTTATTTTAAAACATATTATCCAATTTATTTTTATAAAGCTAAAAAACCATTTCCAACAGAAAGCTATGAAAAGAACTTTGCTTTTCATCTTTATTAGTGATGCCTTATTTTGTTTTTTGCTTTTTTTTCAAGTGTGTTGAAGGCAAAATGGGCCTTCATAAATCATTACTTTTTGTTTTCCTGATTCACTGTGGTTTGTGAGCATCTTTTAAGATTATTTGATCATTCTGACTTGTTTGTTCACAGCTTTTCCCCAAATCAAGACATTTTAAAAGGACTTTTACTTAGTTGAAGACATCCAAAAATCATTACTAAAAAATATTTTATAAAGAAAATAGGACTTATCAAAGTTTCAAATTTCTATATGAAATATCTGATGTAAATTAAAATTATAGAAACACCAGAAAATAATTTTTCAAGTATTCTTTAATTCTTAAATGTCTACTCTGAACCCAAAGTTAATTTTCTCTTCATGGCAATTGTCTCTCTCTCTTAGTGTTTTATTTCCGATTGGACAGTGTGCTTTTGCCATATATATTTAAGTAGAATTAGCTTTTAAATAGAACCTGTCCCATTTATTTCCATGTCATTCAAAATACTTGCTTGAAAAAAAAACCCAAAAATCAGTAGGGAAAGAAATTGTATTTTTAAGCTTCTAAGAAGATTTTATAAACAATGGAGCTCAGAGAACAAAAAAAGCCATAAAACGACTTGACAGTGTCCTTTTAAGTGAACATATGTGAGTTTTATGCATCCATATGTGTTCACATATGCCCTACATATGCATACCCAGCTGCTAGCCAACTCGATTATTCAATGTGTATGTTTACTGTAAAACAACCCAAAAGTGTTTGGTCTCTTTGTTAGAGAAACAGCTCATAATTTCAAGTATACAAATGTCAGTTGTTTCTCATTTCTTTTTTTTCCATGCCAAATGAACTGTTGATGCTCAATTTGGCAGGATCCTAACTGAGGCTGTCTCTTGGCCAGCCACAGAATCTGGGCCCTGAAAGTTTGGGGAATTTTTACAAGAATAAGGAGCTTTTCTTTAATGGCTCCCTAAACCATAGGAAGTTTTCTTAGAGCCTCAGCCAGTTCTTTCCCACTCTACATTGTAAAGGATAACCACTAACAAGTTTTAATACTAATGAATGGAGTTAGGGTGTGAAATGAGGGTATCAAGTCCTCCCTTATTTTGCTTAATACTCTTCCAAAACTTTCTGTTAACCCAGAAGAACCTGAGGACAAAGGAAGGAGTGCAGATACGTTTATTTGTGGTAAGAACTTCGGCAATGAGCCCTCAACATTTATCTTTTATTTCATGTTTTTATCATAGTGTCCTGCACGTTAAAATGATGATGTGAATTTTGAACAAATTCCTATTAAAGATAAAGGCTTTGAACTCATTACATATCTGCTTCCACAATCTGAGTATTAAATCCAGTAGCCTGAAGAGTAAAACAATGAAGCACACACAAGGGCTGGTTGTAGTGAAAAGAGTTTATACTTTGGATTTAAGGGGTTTCTGTTCAATTCTGTCTATTTCTCTAGCATGATCTTCAAAATTATTATTTTTATAAACACAGGTACCTTGCTATATAATTTGTTTCATTTCTGACTTCTGTCATTTGGAGACATAATTTTTACGATTCGACAATAAGCAATTTCGAGCTAGTTTCTCTTTTCTTCTTTTGTACTGTATTTTTTCAATGCTGAAGAGTTGGAATTCTATACACTGCAGTGATGAGTCAGGAATCCTCATTGTGTGACTAAAGGTAAACAGCTTTACACTTCCAATTTCAGTTTCCCCATCAGCTCGATGAGAATAATAATGCCTATTTCCTAAGTTGCCAATGAAAATGAAACCAAATCACCCTGAAGAACAATGCACAATACCAGAGATACACTAAGTGCCAGATAAGTGTTAAGTTCCTTTCCTCCCCATTTCCATCTTCCTCCCAAGAGTACCTGCAAAAAAGAGAGAAAGATGAGAACCAGGAATATTTCTTGATAATGCAATAATCCAAAAGTTCCCAGTTCCACAGGGAAGAAAGGCTGAATTCAACAGAAACAATTTATTTAAGATGTTATCTCTCTATATCATTAGCAGACACAGGATGGCTAAGAATATATGTACATAAGTATGAATACATCTATAAATGCATATTCATTCATTTGGCACCTGTTGCATATCCAGAACAGTGTGTGGCATATAGTAAGTATCCATAAATATTTCTTGAATGCATGAATTAAAACCAACTCCTGAGAATACCATCATAAGTCCTTCTTAAGTACTCAGCTTCCTGACATTTGTTGGTGATAACTCCTTGCTTTCAAAGGTGAGTGTCACACTATAGAAGAAGTATAGGTATCTGATTATTGAAGACTTATGCAGCCCCTGAAAAAAAATCAGAAGACTCTCATCCACCACCCAACTTGCCAACACAAGTTTCTTCCCATCTGTTTACCTCTCATTCCCTCTTCTCTTACAGGCAACCTTCCTGAAGCTTTCTAATATTTTCTCACAACTGAAAGGTAAAATTCATATTGTTGCAAATGTCCGTGCATTTGGGGCAAAAATGAGTCACTGCTGACAATTGTGAAGAAAGAGAGAGCAGCTGTTTGCATCTGGATATGGAGTAAGGAAGAACAGCTGCCGGCAGCTGACAGATAAAAAAGTGAGCAAGTAGCAGCTGCTGGTAATTCGGAATCCGGCAGGCCCCTCAGAATAATTGAAATACAGAAAGAGCATAGAGAGCTTGGTTTAAGCACTTTACTGTATCCTGCTCTTCATTAGATCCTGCTTGTCTTTTATTAGAGACATTCCCATATTAACCACCCAAGGGCTCCCTCCAGGATTACCACTCCCACTTCCCCATCCATGCCCTTTTGGAGAAGCAACGGACAGAGGTAAAATGGCACACATACTTCTTCCAATAATTCCATGCCTATTTTTACAGGAAGGCAGAAATCTATTATCGGCAAAGGGAAGCCCTGCAGTAGAACCGATGATAGAACCATCACAAGATTTGGCAAAAATAATTCTTTTTTCTATCTTACAGAAATAATTGTCATTCTAATGAGAAACCCACATTTTAGAATTCTAGTAGGCCAACATAGAAATGTGACAACTTATGTGCAATTTAAAGTTGAAAACATGTATTTTAAAGCACTGTCCATGTTTTAAACATGTCTTTTCCATGTGTATGTTCCTATTAATACATTCATTAATATTTCCCCTATTTTCGTCCATGTTTTTAATAAAAAGAAGAGGAAAACATTCTTTGTACCTTGCATTTGGTAACAAAATGGATTTCATTTGCTTCTTCTAAACTCAGCTAGGAGTCTGAATAAACCCGTTCCTTGTCTCTCAAAGCAGAAGAAAAACCTCTAACAGCTTTAATTTATGAAATTTCAACCCCATAGTATCTTGAAGACACAGTACTGGAGAAAAACTTATCTCTAATGTTATTTATTACAGAATTAAATGCAATTAAATAACTCCAGTTAAATAATAACTAAACAAGTTATTAATACTTGTATTTATAAAAATTATAATTTCGAACATAGTGACAGGAAAGCTCTTGTGGCATTCATATGCAAGAATCTGCAAAGATAATTCACAAATGAAATGTTGAATTTAAAATGTATACTATAATTAACAATAAGATAAAAAGGTAAATGTGAGATAATTACATGGAAGGATATTTTTATAATGGGAATATTCCAAATAGTCTAGCAGAGGCAAAAATTTTAATTTCACCTCTCTTGTTAGTTTTTTATGTTTATAAATTACATTAAAATGTCTACAGAGTAAATTATGGAAATTTTAATAATTATGGTGAACATATAAGTTTTTAAGAAATTTTTCACAATAAAAGACACATTGGCATTAAAAACCTCCCAACATTCCCCTTGCTTTGAACTCATTATTTTGTCCACTTTCTGAAGCAGTTCTAAAAGCCCTTTTCCTGTCTTTAAGCAGTCTGATCAGAAATACAATGGATGCTGAGGCTGCTGCTGCTACTATAACTACTATTATTACTAATAATAATAATGCTGAATTCCTTTGAACAGAAAGAATTTTAAAAGCATTATGGCATGTCTTCACCTACGTTATTCTCAAGATCCAGAACCGGGCATCATCTTGCTGTTTCCCATAGGCAAAATGACCAGGAAAGTTAAATGTTCTAAATTAATTCAGCACACTGAATTCAGCCATGACAAAGAAATTAAAAACACTCAAGAAAGAAGACTGCAGACAGTACCAGAAGGTGGCAAGAATGATGGAATAAATGCATTTGAAGTGAGGAGGACTTTGAAAGAAATTAATGGCAATGCATCTTTTAGTGCAATAAATTCTTTTCTAAATTTAAACATTCACTGATCACACTTCATAAGAACACTAAATTATAACCTTGAGAATAGGACTCTTTGCTCAGTTTTTTTAAATCATCTTTTCTCTCCAATACTTTCGCCATATTTCTTAGATACCAGAAAATATTTGTGAAAGAAATAAAATATTACCTACATTTTAAAACTGTCATTGTGAAGAAAAAAATGAAACAGCTACTAAAAATGGCAAATGTGTGATTGAGAAAACTCAGTCTTTAGAAAGCTATTTAGAAATTTTCCTGCAGATGTGCATTCTCCACCTTATAAAACTGGTTTTGCCATGGTAAGGTAAGTGGCTCGTCCAAATCTGGTAAACTTCCAAATTCTGAATTGGACAACACAAAAAATTAGTTAGTTTCTAAATGTCTTCCTAACTGTTACATGAGAATCTATGACATGGGTCAAGAGAAGAGGGAGAGGTTTAATTCCCAAAAGACTAATGTCCCAAGCATTTGACCCTTTATCAACCAAAGCAGCCCAAGATAATGTCCTAAGTATTTTGTGCTCCAGATGAGTAACTGTCCTTAAAGAAAAATTAGGTAGTATTTCTATGGGCAACTCTCCTCTCAGGTTTAGGTTTTACCAACAGCTTTAAGCAAACTGGTAAGAATGTGAGATACAATCCACCTTCAATTGTACTGTCTCATATTCCTGCAACAGCAGACTCTAGTGTTTAAAAACCTCCCATTGTGTCCAAGGCTGCCTCTGAATCAGCCTTGTCTACTAATCTGTTTCCTGGGGAAATTGTAATATACTCATCATTCCACCATGAACATCTGTATACAAAGTCTGTTTTCCAGATATTTCGAAACTTCCCCAAGGCCTGCTTGTATAAAGTGTAAATGTTCCATGTGAACACAAGATACTCCTACATTCTGACTGTGGAGTAACTCAAGACACTGTCAAATTTGTATGTTATCCAAAATATGTTTGCAGAGTTTTCCCTGTTGCCTATAAAATAACATTAAAGGAAATGTCTTGCTCCATAAATATGACTGTCAAGCATTCAAGTGACTTACACTTCATCATCATCATCACCAGAAACTCTAAAGTGCCCTTTCTATACAAGGCCAGGGTTATAATGTACTAGGCATATTCAACAATTATTTGAGGAACACACTGATTAAACACACATGCTAGGTTTTTTTTCAACCTTCTATAAAGAGATCATGATATAGTTATCTTCAGATATGATTTCTGTCTCACAAATGTGATGTTTAATTGTATGTACCACCTTAACTGAGTCAGTGGATACCCAGATATTTGGTCAAATATTATTCTGGTTTGCCCAGCATAGTGGCTTATGCCTGTAATTCCAGCACTCAGAAGGCCAAGGCAGGAGGATCATACCAAGTTTGAGATCAGCCTGAGCTACAAAATGAACTCAAGGCCAGTTTGAACTATGTAATGAGACCCTGTCTCAAAAAAAATATACATATATATGTATATATACACATAATTCTGTGGGTTTTTCTGTAAGAGTATTTTTGGATAAGATAAAAGTGTAAGTTAGTAGGCTGGGGAAAGCAAATTGATCTGTATAATATGGGTAGATTTTATCCAGTCAACTAAAGGCTCAAATATAATAAAAAAAACGTAAGCCTCCCACAAGAAGGCAAAACAGAATTCTCCCTGTCTGATGGCCTTTGAATTAGGACACTGATTTTTTTCCTGCCTTTAGACTCAAACTGAAACATTGAGTCTCACAGGATCTCAGGTCTGCTGACCTTTCAACTAGAACCACACACTCTACTTTCCTGGATCTCAGTCCTTCATATATGGACTACAAACTAATTTGTTGACTCTTGTTGCTCTTAATCTTGCTGATTTACACTGTCAGAGTCCACAGTCATGTGAGCTAATCCTTTGGAATTCCTCTCTATACAGAAACAAACACATACATACACACACGCACATACTGTTGCTCCTCTGCAGTAGAGAAGCAGAACAATAATTATTTCAGCAATAAAATTCAATTTACTAAAATCATCAACAAAATACTCCCATAGTTACTTTCAATAAAGGCAAGAAAGAGTTAGAACTGGGATCCATATCTAGAAAGGAGGGTGGGAATAAAAAGTGTTTGATGGGGACAATTGATGGATACTATTGAATTTAAAATGGATTCCCTCTGGATACTCTTTGGATTTAAATATAGAAGAGGATTGGAATGCTTCCCTTGTATATCCATACTGATTCGTAATTTCAAAATTGTGTGGGATGGAAGAGTATGGCTTTTAGTGACAGACTAATTGTCTGAATTGTCTAGGTTTGCATTCTGCCATCACTCACTGTTATATTGGCATTACCTCTGAACCTCATGTCCTCAGCCGAACACTGAAAAAAGTAATGTCTAGCTAGCACAGTGTGTAACCGTGGCTGAACAGAGAATAAGAATGATGACTTGGAAATGAGATTTTGTTCAGCCAATGAATGGACCCAGAGGGGCTGCATCTTGAGCATAAGAGAGCCTCAGGGAAACAGCAACCAGCTGAGACCTTTGCAGTTATTTACTTGTAACTCAAGGACATGAGAACAAAGATGTAATAGAAAAGCATTTTGCAACATATTGTATAGGGCTTTGGGGGACAAGGCTAGAAAGGGGTGATTTGTTATTTGACCCATATTGACCCCGTTTAGGCAATCTTATCAGGGCAGAGGGGTTTTTGTAGAGAGGGGAAAGAATTTGAAAGACTGATCACGACCAAAGCAAACATCTTTGACAGTAACTTGCTCTTAAGTCCGCTGATGGTTTTTCCATAGATCCTAATGTAAACTCTAACTCCAGGAAAGTTGGAACTGTTGTTTCCCCAAGGTCCCTTCCTTATTGCTCTCAGGTTCAGTCATTCGAGTGGCCAACATCTCCCCACATGTACCCAAAGAACGATGAGGAATAAATGATGCAGCATCCAGTAGTTCCTGGAAAACCCTAAACTCTTCATTAACATGCTTTGATTTCCTCTCCTTTCATACCTAACAATAAATTCTGGTCAGACAATAACCTTGCTTTAAACATCTTTATATTACCATAGATCTATTCAATTATATATCTCTAAGAATATGCATTAGACAAGAAATAAAGAAAACCAGTAAAAGTAAAGTCATCACATATTTAGTCCCAGCACAAAATTAACAATAACAGCTTCTATGAAAACAACTCACCACCATGTCTTCTAAACGTGTTTTGCAAAATCATGATTTCATTTTTGATGTTTTGACTCCAGAGACTTTAGGCATTAATATATACAGTACAGGACTCGTACCTAACTAAAAGTAATCTCATCCTTCTCCTTTGTAAGAGTTTCCAATGTATCCTATTCTCTAATTCTTCTCCTCCTTTGGGGAAGTAAAAGCAAAAGGATATCTATCATCTGAGTGGGTTTTATTATGTTTGAGGGAAAAAGAAATTTAAATAATACATTAAAATATGACTTGCCACTTATCTAGGATTACTCTCTATAAATATAACTGAAAAATACAAATACTTAAAAAATAGCTGTGATATATATTTTGGTGCATAAATCTGCTTGCTTTCTAAGAAAATGAAAAAATAAGGTAATAAGTTTACCAAAAAAACTTATGAATTTGTTTTCTGAACTATATGTGACTTTTAAGCATTTCCTTCCTAAATGCCCTTAAACCATTGAAATTATACTTCAAACTACAATGTGAGCGTTATTTGGCTTGCTATAAGATAAAAATTTTAATTAATTTTTTCATACACTATCAATAGACAGAAATATATCAAACATCTAAAACTTTTGTTTTTAAAAGCTAGGCCAAAAGTTGGGGTAACTTTCTGTAAAACTGATAAATAAGATTTTAATGTCATACACATCATAATTTGTACTGCAGGAAATAAATTTAATTTTAGTTTCTCATAAATTTTAGATAGATATATGCCCAGAAGAATATCACCTTAATTGAAACGGAATTAATTTATAGAGTTGTAGCATATATCAAAAGTCAATCTAGTACAACTCATATGTGCAAAGAAAATACAGTGTCATTTTCTTAATCCTAAAAATTGAATTATTTCCAAGTTAAACAACCTCTGGTAAGTGATCAGTCTTTCAAATTCTTTCCCCTCTCTACAAAAAATATGTACTTGGGCATCAAGGCAACTTCACAGTGGCAAGAGTGCATCTTGGTTATTGGTCACCATCTAATTGTGTCTGCTTCCTCTATTACATGGTTTTCTAATTCCTGATATATCTGCTGAACGGGAAATACAGCTGTCTGTCTTTCTGGGCATAATGCTGGATTTCAATGTTGAAATCAATGACAAGAAGCTGATTCTCTCTGATCTTAAATTCTGTTGGATTCTCCATTGTTCTTTTTCTCTCATACCTCAGCCTCTACGAGATCTAACCCCATCCTCTTCTCTGATTTCTTCCTCTTGCTGATTGTACCTTGCCCTTCTTAGTTTTCCTTTAATGCAATCAGTTCCTATCTCACATCTTTGTACTATTGTTCCTTCTGGAAGTCATGGCTTGCTTGGTTACTTGTTCTGTAATCTTCACTCCAGTGCCACCATCTCTGTGACACATTCTCTGACAATCTTATTTAAAAATAAACACCAAAAAAAAAATAAAATAAAACTAAACATTAGTGCAGCTCTCTCACCTTCCCATACTTGGTTTATTTACTTCTGAGACACTTATTATCATTCAATATTTACCTTTTTAAAATACCTATATCTCTCATGGAGAATGTATATTAACTGTAGAGACTAGTACTTACAAATAGTAAAAAGGACTAAAAACTAATGCAGTGTTTGCACCATGACATCGGTGTTGAAACAAGTACATCAAATCCTAAAATAAAGTTGAACCATGAATGGTACAATAAATAATAAGATTTTAAGTGGGATGGAACAGCACGTCTCCATCCATTCATGTCTTCCACCTTTAGATTTCCATATTCATACTCTTCCCAGTCTCAGCTTTCACTGAAAACTCCAAATGTGCTAACAGATGACAGACAAAGCTATCTTTTCTGTTAAAAACATTTTGGATACCTACTGTAATTTTTTTATTAGTGAAGTTAACACAAATTTCTATAACAAAAAAAATTTTTAACCATGTGGAAGTTTATTTCTCACTGAGGTTATCAGTTAAATATAATGTGGATGTGTTGTTGTCTCACACGGGGACTTAAGGACCTAGGCATCATCTAGCTATGTCTCTATTCTCTTTATTGATTCCTCATCATTGAAGTAGAAAGAGGAAAATATAGTAGATAGAGCAAGTGTGTTACCATCTGACCACACGTCACGTCTGCCCACCAGCTACTGACCAGAACTAGATCTTACACAACTCCATGAAATGAACTTCTCATTGGGACTATTGTTTCCTTGTTACAATGTCAACCCATGCAAGGAAGAGCATGGGTCATCTTGGACTGTGCACCATAGACTGTGCAAGCATCCTTGCATTCACTGTTTCACTTACTTTCCCAACATCTTTAGGAGAGCATATGTCAGCATTACAAAAAGAAGACTCTGCCATCTAAAAAGGATGAATTGCACAAGCTTTAGAATGTGACCCCATTCATGAGGATTCACATTTTAATACAGGATTTAAGATAACATTCATATACCATGAAATTAATTAATTTAAATGGCTTTTAACATTCATAAAGTTGTCACCATGCTCAATTTTACCTTTTTATTCCTCTAAAAAAGAACTGTATTTCTTTCTCATTTCCTGTCTTCCTACTTTCAGCCTAAGAAATCATTAGCACACTTTATATATCTATTGCTTTCCTAGGCATTAATATAAATGGAAACACAATTTACGATCTTTTGCAACTGGAATTTTTCAATTAGTATTGTTTTCAGGGTTCATCCAGGTTGTAGCATATCGGTATTTCCTTTCTTTCTTTAATTTCCTAGTAATACCCCACTTTTTTTTGCTCATTCACCAGGCTACATTTGGATTGTTTCCATTTTGGTAACTATGAACAGTGCTGCTAGAATCATTTGTGAGCAAGTTGTTTCACCATTATACAGTTTTACCAGAAGTATGTGATAATTCCAACTTCTCTATATGCTTGCCAACATTTGTTACTGTCTTTTTTATTCTACCAAAATTTTCATTTGGGATGATGACTGTGCTTCTGGCAAACCCAAGGATTAGAATTACATTTTATTTATCAAAGTAAGAAACTAGATGAAGAGAAGTAGATCTAGGAAAAAAAAAATAAAAGAATGAAGTTTGTAGTTTTTTTCCCAGGTGCATGCCATGCTAACCTGACATCTAGATACCCATATATCTGAAATTGTAGCACTCCATTAGTGCCTGCTCTCCTTGATTTCACTTCATGTTCCAAACTTATCCCATCACTCTTTGCACTCTACAGAAAACAACTGTGTGCAGGAAGTTTTGCACCTTTTGTTTTGACCCAATAATTTTGATTATAAGGCCAATTTTGACACTTGAACATTCTGACCTAAGAATCTTTTGACTCCTATGTGTAGGGGTAGAAACTTTTGTATCAAAATTAAGTAGAAGAGGCCATTTGCAGACTGTTAGAGAGGAAAACCAGAATTCACTAAAAAGCAAGCCCTCCCTGCGAACCAGTGCCACGTGTGGGCCACCGCTGGCAGGGGGACAGCCAGACACCAGCTCCTTCCAGTGCATCTGGCTGGGAAACAAGAACTGACACCTCCCACCACCAAGCGACCAGCTGGAGAAACACAGGCGGCAATTTTAGTTATTCAGGTGAAATGTAATTTGATGCTTGCTGTGTTTGGTGTTTCATTGATTTTGCAGGTCTAGGGCCAGTGATCTGATCATCTGTTCAGAGGATGATGGCACACAGTGTGGCATCTATGAGGGATCTCTTTCTGAAGATGGTAGCCATTGTTAATTCCCTTTTATCTTATTTTGAAGTCCTGTATTATTTTCATTCATTTGATGGATTGGGTTTTATTCTGTTGTGTTTTGTTTGATTTTGTTGTGTTCAATAGCATGGGCAGCTATTTGAAAGATAACAAGATATATTATGGTAGTCATTTTGGATTCACTATTGTCTGTTTTGGAGTCTTTTATTGAATTCATTGTTTTATTTTTATTGGTTCTATTATGTTCTGTTTTGTTTTGATTTTTACTGTGCCTGAAGGTATCTTCAGGTATTCTGAATATAGCAAAATGCATTATGGTAACCATTGTTGATTTCATATTGTTTTGAAGTCCTGTGTCACTTATACTGGTTTGTTGTGTGCACTTTATTCTATTTTATTTTGCTTGGTTTTATTCTCTTTAAAATAAAACAAACTAATTTTTAAAAATTACATAGAAGTAGATTATATAGAAAACTTTTTGTATTAGATTCCTCATTACTGGGACAGCATGGCTGACATGTGCAATTTAAAGCAGAGCATGATTTATTTGGCTCAGTTTCAGAGTTTTGATTCCATGGTCAGTGGCTCCGTTGCTGTGGGTCTGAAATGAGACAGAACATCATGGTGGATGGGTACAGTAGAATAAAGCCGTTTACTTCATAGCGGGTGGGAAACAGAAAGTGGGGGAAGATTGCCAGAGAAAGGAGCAAGGGACCAGAGATAGTCCCCAAGACTGCACTCCCATGATCTGTTTCCTCCAAGTAGACCCCATCTTTTTTTTTTTTTTTTTTTTGTCTTTTTGAGACAGGGTCTCCCTATGCAGTTCAGGCTGGCCTTGAGCTCACTTTGTAGCCCAGGCTGGTCTCGAACTCACAACCCTCCTCCTGCCTCAGCCTCCAGAGTGCTGGGATTACAGGCATGAGCCACCACACCCAGCAGACCCCATCTTCTAATGGGCAGACCCTGTTCAGCTATAAAGCCATCAACACGCTAACCTGCTGATGAGGCTGCACCCTTACAATCCCCTCACTTCTCTCTTAATTCAGTCAAATTGATGATCGATTGCTAACTGGCATGCTTTACATAAGAATTGTGCTCATTTTAAGAGTGTTTTGGAGCTAATTTCTTTTAAGTTCTTTTTTACTTCACAAAAACTTGTTTCAACGCAATACAGCTTTTTTAACTTTTCCCATTTTGATTTTTAATTTGCTGAAATTCCTTTCATTGGAATCAATTATTTTCCACATAAGGTTTAAATGAAAATGCTATTCAATATTGAGATTTTTTATTGTTGTTTATATCCAATTTTACTGATCATGATTTTTCAATTGCAAGCTTACTTTTATGATCATTATTTGTACCAAATCCAATTGTTTCAGGTCAAACTTATCACATTAAACAGCAAAAAATTAGATTCATTTGTCAATTTTTAGGCAATAATAAATTTTTTACTTGCCAATTTAGCTGTTGGCATTTTTATTTGGTGCTGATCACTTCTGCCAAGCCTAATTTTTCCCACTAAATATTTACATATTTCAACATGAGCATCAACACAAACATAATTCCTCAGATTTTCCTCTCTAATAAATTTTACAATGTACAGTTTTAACTGTTTTTAACTATATTTTGTGCTAATCATTTCTACCAATAATATTAAATATGTTTAAATAAAGAACTAATAGTTTTTATTCATAGTTAATTCTTGAGAAAACTAATAGCAGTTCCCTTCAGTTACAGCAAGATTATTCTGCATCTGAAATTTCTGTGTTCATGATCTAATTCTTCAACATATTTTTTAAAAATTTGTGTACTCTGTATTGACTACCTATGCTGACAGTAAATGGTAGGATCAGAATATCATTAATAGCAATAACTCAAATGTTCTTGGGTCAAGATAGTCTAGGCATTAAAGTAATCCAGTGTCACATCTGCTTGATATGCCACAGTGGGCTGTTTGTATCATTGAAAACTCTAAAAGGTTCACTATTGCTATTCTAGATTATCCCAAGGGATTCCAATCTAGATGTCTTGTTCACACCGAAGTCCAGAAAATAGAACTGTGATACATTTTTAACTGAGAGATAGAAAACCAAGGTTTGATTCCATGGAGTTTTATTGCAGTGTTTGTGGTTAACAATAACTGATATGGTCCTCTCCAAGAGGGTTTAGAAGGGTCTTACATTAGTGTCTTTCACTGTAATCCAAGAATTGAAGCTCATGTAAGAGTTCCTGTGGTATGCCTGGATTTGTTATAAAAAGGTATACTGCATTAACCCCATAAAGTTGTTTCCCATAGTAGGCTATAAAAGAGTAGTCAAGGATAAGAGATGAGAGCCTTGGTTCCGTTGGACTGCCAAAGGCCACTTCATATGAGGATAGTGTATGAGTCTATTAAAGTGGAACTAACAACCATAAGACCTAATGGAAAGTTCTTTGGCCACTACAACTGAATTTCCTCAGGTAGATTCACAAGTTTTAGCTGGCACTTGTTTCACTAAACATATTGGTAGGTATTGTCAAGTAGAAATCACAAAGCCTTCAACTTCGTTGCTATCAAAACAAGTTGCTTCATGACAATGATGGAAGGTATCTAGCCCTCCAGAAAAAAGAGGCAACGTTTTACCAACACATTTGTAATGACATAAAGTGAAATTCATTTGAAGATATATGCTCCAAGAGGCCTAGGCTTTTTGTGTACATGCGTCATCTTTGCACTGTTTCCAAAAATGGCAGGTTTGACAGATGCAAGTGTAACAAAGATACCCTATGCCAATATTGATGTGTTCTTACAAGGATATTTTCAATGATTTTTAAATTTTCCTTTTCATAGTGAATAACAACATATGTCACTTTCCAAGAGGCCCATTATCATGTTTTGGGGCCCATAGGAGATGTTTTGGGGGCCAACACATCTATCTAAGATGAGAAAAAAATCCACCTTTTCCAATATATCTCTTCAAATCAAGTGTTTGAAATCAAGACCTGATGGCAAGTCAGGAGTTAGTTTTGGCTTTGATTTTTGGATTTCTCAGGCAATCGAGAGGTGTTAAAGCAACTTGTTTATTATAATTATCTGCTAAAATATTATACTTGGTTTCATGAGTTTGCTTTTTACCATGAGACTCAAAATTAATATGACCAATTCCTTTGTAAGAAATAAGGAATCTAATAGGAAGGACTTTTATGTGACTGCCATGTTTATTGAAATACCAATTGCAGTTAAGAAATTGTATATTTTCCAAAGAATACCAAGATTCCTCATCCTCACCCAAAGCATATTTGCTGTCTAGATAGATATCTGCTTTCTTATCTCTGCAAAACCAGAAAGCTTTAGTTAAATGTCATAATTTTGGCAAATTGTACAAAACTTTACCTGGGAAAGTCTCAAGGAAGTTTCAATTGGTTTTGATCATATAATAAGATTGATAGCCCTTGTTCAGTTCTCGAATGGATTCCATCCATAAATAGTTCTAAATCTGGATTATAGAAAACAATTTCAAAAATCTTAATAAGACAAGAAAAATTCCTGAATAAGCACACATTAGTCATTAGGATCTCCTTCATCTGGAAGAAAAATGTCGGGGGTTTAAGGAGCTACTTAGAAGGATAGAAATATGTATGATTACAAAAAAGAAAGAGTTCATGGGTCAGCCAAGGATAAGGTCTGAATGTTGTGAGGAGCCATAATGATAAATGGAGATCTTAAGACTCTATCAACAGAAACCTCAGTTCATTTTGTTGTTGCTGCCATTGCATACAAATATGGTAGGATTTTGCTATGTGTTAATGAGACTGTAACTGCCAAGTGTCTGTTTCCATTATGCTAAGTTAAAACCCCCAAAACTTGTTTGAATCTTTCATAGCCAAGCAGAAATGGAGGTGTATGGTACTTGGGGAGTTTAAGTACAAGAGGTTTTGATAGACATTTTTTCAGTTACAGAAGATTCTACTGTGTCTGTCCCAGGCAAGGGCTCAGGTATTGGAAAATTGATTTGTACCACATAGAATTTCTGTTTCATGAAGTTTCAGAAATAGACTCTCTAGGCCACATATAAGAGTGACTCCCCATTTACAAAGTAAATTTCATTTCAACAGATCTACCAGTGTGAAATACTGCATGGAATGAGAAGAATATTTGAGATTCCTACTACCAAAATGTTTCCTGCCAAGGAAGGAATGATGGAAAGCTTGCAAAGTTTCTGGTAGAATGTGTAGGCCTGGTATTAACTGAAAACTAGAATATTCAAGGTGTTTTGTTTTTTGTTCCATCATATTACTTTTAACTTTTGGATGTTTTGCTAGGAAATTTCCCATTCTTGTATTAAGAGAACTACTGTGAGTGGCTGCAGAAAACTACTCACAATGAATATAACCATTATGAACTAAAAACATGCACTAATATAAATTTTAAGAAAAAAAATTTTAAGTAGGAAACAGTCTATTTTCATAACAAATTTCCCTTATGTTTTTGTATTCCATCTTTCAAGTTTAAGATGGAGCAAACATTTTCCCTATGTATATTTATAATATTCACAAATATATTTGTCTAGATAGCCATATATATGCCCTTATTCTTGAATTTAATAACAAAATCTGAATATCTATTTGTTTCTAATTTTTTTCCAAGATGAATTATCTTCAAAGTGTTCATCAAGCTTTTGGAACTAGTAGAACAGAAGCCTTCTATGCTAATTTCTGTTTTCTAAGTAAATTTGTGACTTCATATGTAAGACATCAACAAACAAAATAGTTATGGCAGTTGTGACATCTTCACTGTTATTGAGATCACAGTATTGTGAAAGCAGGGTCTCTGACACCCATTTGAGGAAGGATACATTTTTATCCTCCTTACATAAATGAATATTTTGGCCATACAATTTTAACAGGAATAACTGCTAAAAGATTTTACTTCTACACTTTTTTATTACCTACAGTTAAATTTTGTCTTATCTTTGTTTAATAATCAATCAATTTAATTTTTCAAATCAAGCTCTAGTTCCTGTAGTTCCTTCAAAGAGATAAACTAGGTTATAGAGATCAATGAGACCCAAGCTATAAATTCTTTAACATAATTCTTAAATTCTATCTTCCCTTAAATGATATTGGAAAATCCTTATCTACATTATGGAAATACTAAGCTGTAAGACATGTCAATTGATATTAAAACATGTGATGAGATGGAGTATTTTCTAGTAAGAGGGCTGTATTTAGAGGACAGTGGAAGACTGGAAAGTGAGAAAAGGTACAAAGAATAGAGGAGATAGAGGAGACCAAAAAGAAAGCCACATCAAAGAAAAGTCAGAGAGGAATAAGAAAGTTTAAAGTTGGATTCTAAATTCCCCACATTTCCATTCACTTATGCTGAGGATCCCGTGAGAAAAGTACTCTTATAATTTTGCTGTCTGTTTGTTTTCTCTTATGAGAAATTGTCATACCAATTAAAACACTGACCACTATTTTTTAAATCTTTGTAGCCTTTGATTCTAAGGAAGCATGCAAATCGATTGCCTTATCCCTTTCTGAAGTTTCTCAAATGGCCACTGAAGTTCTAGAATCAAAGTAAATCAAACAAAGATATGTATACTGTTACCGGTTTTTGACACCAGTCTGAGTCCTTTTCTCTCTCACAATTGTAGAATCACCAAACAATGCTAAACACCAATTGAACAAATAAAGACACTTTTATTCTTGGCCAAGCATAGGAAAAGAAGGGAGACAGATTTGCAAATTAATTTATCCACCTGTTGAGGGTCAAGGGGTTATAGACACTGAATAAAATAAATGAAGAGGAGTAACAATCTAATCAAGTCTTTCCTGTGAATGAGAGATTTTCTGAGAATTTGGTTATCACTTCTTTCCAACCTTTCATCAGTCTTTCACATTATTGTCATAGCAATTGTCAACTGTCACAGTATTGAAGGTACACTATTTGGCATGCAGCTGGGGTCATAATACAGTTAAAGGCTGCCTGGTGATCATTCTGGCAGCCACAATAGATACAGCCAATTTTGACTAGCCCACCTGAAGAGGAATTTCTGCACTATAGATATCTCTCCCTCAAAGAGAAAAAAAGTTAGGGCAGTACTCAGGTCAACTAGGCAGTGCCATTAGGGCAGGTAACATATCTAAGGCAATAAAAAGAAATAGTAAGTACTTAAATGATGCTTTAAAGCCAAGAGAGATAGGAAAGACACTCTCTTTAAACTGGCCTCAGATACAGCAGCAGAGTTCAGTAATGTCTGAGTCTCAGCACCACAACTATAAGCAAAAAATTAAGCAGCACACTAGCACAAGACTCAGAAATAGCATTCTAACGTGGAGACAAATGGTTGAAAGTTTTATATAGCTTTAGAAGGAGAGGTTAGCCAAAGTTTAGCTAGAATTAGTAGGAAGGGATTAGTTGAAATCCATCTACTTTTGGAAATGGAAATAAGGACATTATTCTTGTAGAGTAAGAGCCATTGCTTGGACAATCTGGACCTGACAGAGGTGGGTGAATAGGAAGAATTAAAAGTTAATGTCATAAGCAAGAAGGTGTAGGGTGGCACAGCTGTGGGTGTGAACAGGGTACAACTCACAAAAGCTACAGTACAAAATTCTCACATGTCAGGTGATTCGAGATCTCTAATGTATAATAGCAGTAAAATTTATATTTTTACAAGAGATGTTTCATTTAAACTATAGTAGTTTCCAACAAAGTGACAATGTCCATGAGAAAATGTCTTATAGCAGAACTTCTTCGAATAATGCTAAGTTCCTCAATTAGGCTGTGGGTTGTGAGATTCCAGAAGAATAGGAAGCGTATTTCCTTTGACTGTCCTTTATGTTATAGGTAAGAATTCAGATTTGTCACAAATTCTGCAGGATAGGATTCAGATACAAAATAGAAAATCCACTGACTACTTTCTTCAGTATTGCTGTGTATCTAGATAAATGTAAAAACTTGCAGAACTTAGCAGTGTTTTACATTCTCTTATGATCCCAGCATAATGAAGTAAAACTTTACAGAAGAAAATTCAAAACACTTAGATGTTTGCTTTTTTGTTTCAAGAGAATGCAGACACCTTTAGAAGGGCAGCCATTAAGTATGGAGCATTGGTATCGAAGTCAAGTAGGGAGAAGCATTTATACTTCTTATATAAACTTCAGCTCAATATAACTTTCTCATGACATTTCAGCCTTTTTTTTCCAATTTTGGATGGAATTAAGGAAAAGACAGAACCAAAAGGATGGATAATATTAAAAAGATGTCTCAAATGCTTTAAAATTTTGGTAAGTATTCAATTCTTGTTTAATCTGGGTTATAAATAAGCCCATTTATTTTTTTCTCTGGATCATTCAACTGATTCCTGAACTGAATGTTCGTCTATACCCTTGTGAACAAGTTCTACTTCAGTTGGAGGTGAAATTTTTGGAGATGGTTCCATAAATGAGCCAATAAGGGAAATCATATTACTTGTATCTTTTTCTCTTCTTTATGATGAAAAAATAATAAAAGCATTTTTTCCTGTAAATTCAAGGCATGTTATAATATTTATGAAGCATAGCAAAAAATCCATCATTTAACTACTTACTCCAAGAGACAGAGTAGATATTATTTATTTTTTAATTTCTTTTATTTCATTGAAAAAAGGTAAGACTGAATTTCATATCAAAATAACAGGAGAATAACAGTAGTTAACACATTGCATATTGTCATCTTCAAAGTAGTTACTCAGAGTACAAGATAGAGGCATAAAAGTTTCTCTAATTGATATAGCACAAACCTTCCTTTACAACTAATTAAGAAATGTTAATAGTATAGCTGACTTGCATTTTTTCCTTTCCTTTCCTTTCTTTTCTTTCCCCTTTTTCCCATCCTAGTTCGTCTTTCCTGTTAAACAATTTCTTCCAATTTCACAATATCTATTGTACATTTTAGATTTTATTTACTGTTTAAACTTCTTACACTAGGGAGACAATATGACATTTACAAATATAAGTCCAATTTATTTCACGAGTATGGTCTCAAGTTGCATCCAATTATCTAGAAAAGTCTCAAATTTATACTTTTATGGTTGAGTAGTACTCTGTTGTATAAAAACACCACATCTTTTTTATCCATTCCTCAGTTGATGGGCATTTGGATTATTTCCCAAGTTTAGCTAATACAATTTGTGCTGCTATAAACATGAGTGCACATATATGACTGTGGTATGATGTTTTTTATTCTTCTGGGAAAATACCCAGAAGGGGGATAGCTGGGTAAAATGTGATCTCTAATCCTAAGTTTGTTTGTTTGTTTGTTTTTTTATTTAAAGAGGGGGGAAGCAAAACAGAAAAAATGGTAGAAACAATACAGAATTTCAAAAAAAATAAACAGTAAGAAATCATTATTTGATACATTACATATTGTCTTCTTGGATATAGTTGTTCCAGTTACAAAATTAAAGCATACAAAGTGGACATTCAAACAGTGAGGCCGCAAACAGTTCTATTCACCAATCCAACAAAAACTTAGTAACATGGTTATCAATCCTACACACTTAAGATTACATACAGTTATCTCTTTTAGAGCACTTTCTTTTTCTCCTCTTGCTTTTTTTAAAAAATTTTTTATTTAAAGAAAAAATTTTGAAATGGAAAGAGGGTAGAAACAATACAAAATCTCAAAAACAAAACAAAACAAAAAAAATAGTAACAAGTAATAATCACTAGTTGATAATTATATACTTTCCTCTTAGATGCAGTTGTTCAAGTTACAAAAGTAAAGTCCACAAAGTGGACATCCAAACAGTGAGACTGCAGTCAGTTTTGCTCATCCATCCAACTAAAACTTTAGCAACATGGTTATTAATTCCACACACTCAAATATACATGCAGTTATAACCTTTAGAATATTCTCTTTTCCTTTTTTTTCCCTTACAATAACTATAATCCATTCTCGTAAACTACTTAAAAGTTCTACACATGTATAAGTCTCTACACATATACCTAGCCTTTCTGTATTACAGGGAGAAATAAATTAAAACAAGTCAGCAATACAAATTCCTAGAGAAACAGGAAATGAAAAGAACATACAAAAACACAACATTAGGTGATCTATGGTAGTCACTATGATGTCTCTAGTTATTTTCAATAAAATTGTCTATATCATCAAATATAATATAAACATAGCATTGCTTTACATTATTAATAAAATCTAAACATTGGAGACATTATAGGACTTCAAAGGCAGTTAATAATCAAACCAGAATGGGTATCCTATTGAATCCTGTCATCTTTAGAGTAGTTGCCCCTACTCTCAGACTCGACACTCTCAAGCATACTAGATTCAAATAAAATCAGTCAAGATATAACCAATCTTCTCTGTTTTATCTCTGCCATGCTATTTTTCTGTTGTTATTTGTTTACTTTTCTCCTGCATT
>PVLA01015406.1:0-25498 GCA_004027455.1 Hydrochoerus hydrochaeris
TTAGAATCTTTTTTACAGTCTTTAGAAAAATGACCAGTCACTCCACATTTAAAACATTTCTTGTTATTTCTCTGGGATAAGAACTCTTTGACTGTATACCCATGCAGGGCAGCTGCCATAGCAAGGCCCTGTTGATAGGAAGCCCCTATATCTGAGCAGAGATGTATGTACTCTGTTAAGTCTGATTTCTTTTTATGTGTGACAGGCAGGGTTAGCATTTTCATAAGACAAATGTTTCATGAGGTCTGAGTTTGCATCCGCACCACCAAAAATCCTGTTAACGACCGTCATTAGGTGATCCACAAAGTCTGCAAAAGGTTCTTCTGGCCCTTGTTTAAGATTAGTAACAGAGGAGCAGGCATCCCCTTTAAAAGGCAGTTTTCTCCAGGCTTGGATGCCAGCAGTTTAGATTTGAGCAAAAGCCCCTGGGTCATATCACATCTGCTCATTATTGGTGGTGTAAGGGCCCTCCCCTGCTAGCATTTCAAATTTCCAAGCATTGCCGGCTTGGGCATTTTTTTCTGGCAAGGTCTTTACAATTCTCAGCGTACTCCGATTTCCATAGGAGATAATCCCCCCCCATGTTAAGGTGGCCCGAGCCAAAGTCTGCCAATCGATAGGTGTAAGCCACTGTGAGGCTACTGAATCCAAAATAGCAAGAGTATAGGGAGCAGTTGACCCATACTGAGCGACCGCCATTTTTAATTTCCTTAGCGTTTTAAAATCGAAACCAGAATGGTGTTGAAATGTCTGGCCTTCCACGTCGGTGGTCTCAGTCACCGGGAATGCCTCTATATTGCCCAATTTTGATATCTGATCAGATTGGAAAACAATATGCTTATCGTGCTTTTAACAGGCACTTGCGGTTCCCTACGATCAAACTCGGTTTCGTTTTGAAAATTAGAGATTTTTAGCTTTAATTCTTTCAAAAGAGTTATAAGATCTTGGTGCTCCTTTTCTAATTTTATTTGTTCTTTAAGGAGCTCAATTTTACTTTTTAATTCTTCTCTGCGATCAAGGACCAGGCAGGCTAAAAGGGGAATGGGCTTGGCAGATTTGGCGGGAGCAGTGGGGTTAACACAGTATGGTGGGGGCCAGTCTGGATTATGATATCGGGCCACCTCTTCTGCTAAATCATCCCAGTCAATATCATTATTATCCATCTTGGCCTTAAAAAGTTTTTGCAAATCAGGGTATATACTCTTAGGTTTGACTCCTCCAGAACTATCAGGAGTGGCTCCCTCTTTTTGCAGATTATTAGTGCCAGACAAGATTTGTTTTGTCTCTTTGCCACATGCAGCATCCAGTTTTGGAGGGGATTCCCCATTGTAATTTATTTTTGCCTTTCTTCTTCACTATGGCTATTGAGAGACATGAGGTCTTTTTCTTTTTCAGCATTTGGTTCTACTTGACTTTGATCTTTTCTTCCTAAACTAGCTTCCCTCTCTCTTTGGTTCTCCTGCAGAATCTTTTCACCCTTTTTAATCACATTAGTGAGCTGAGGGTCATTTTGTCTCTGAGATAAAATGTCATCTATCAAATTCCAATAAGCAAAGGCAGTTACTGGGACCTTTTCAGGTCCAAAAACATTATAAAAGTCTTTGAGAGCATCACCAACCCTTTTCCATCGTTTTGAGTCAATAGTTCCTTCAGCAGGAAATGAAGGACAGACTTCTTTAATATAATCAAAAAAATGACACAAATGTTTCAGTTTAACCTTTACTCCTCGTGTCTTTAAGGCTTTTCCTAAGCCATCAATAAACATTTCATGTTCACTCATTGCTCGTCCCATAAAATCACTGTTCACTTACCAAGGTGTAGAAAACTCAGCAGACTCCCACATACACTTATCCTCTTTCCTTTGTCTTTGTGCCGGCTTCATGAACAGTGTCCCTCACAGAATCCCCCGTTCTGGAGCCGCACATTGAGGCGCCACTTGTTCCAACCCCCGGGGAAATCAAGGAAGGCTCTAGAGGAGGTGTGGGGATGAAAAAGGGGCAAGAGACATGAGAAATGGAGACAAGTCAAATTTTCTGATCAAGTCTCGTTTATTAAGGGGAGGTGCGCCAATATATATAGTTCAGGAGCCCGAGAATCCTTTGTTAGGGAAGCTCGGAACCGGAGCCTTTGATGTCAGCAGGTTACCAAGCAATGGCAGGAGGTCCCGAACTGCGCGGTGGGTGGGTGGGGGGGCGGGGAGGAAGGCCAAGGAAGGCTGAGAGATAGGAATTTATCTCCAAACAGAAGTTTAACCCTAGTGTGTTTAACTTGGAAATGTGAGGATGGCTTATTGTCTTAGAATGGAGGCCAGGTTTAAGTCATATATATATATATATATATATATATATATATATATATATATATAAATATATATATAATCTATCCTTTTCTTTCTTTTCTACTTTCTCCCATTCCAGTCATTCTTTCCTTTTGAGCAGTTTTTTCTCTTTTCACTTTCACAGTATCTATTGTACATTTTGGATCTTATTCACTTTTTCAGTGTTTTACCCTCAGGAGACAATACCATGTTTACACATGTGGGTCTGATTTATTTCATTTATGAGTAAGGTCTTTAGTAGCATCCAATTACATATTAAAAGCCTCAAGTTTATCTTTCTTTGTAGCTGAGTAGTACTGCATTGTATAAAAATACCACATGATTTTTATCCATTCTGTGGTTGATGGGCACTTGGATTGTTTTCAAGATTTAGCTATTAGATATTGTGCTGCTGTAAACATGAGTGCACATATATCACTGTGGTATGATGTTTTCAATTTTTTCTGGGAAAATACCCAGAAGGGGAATAGCTGTATTGAATGGAACTTCCAAAACTAGTTTTTTGAGGACCTTCCACACTGATTTCCACAGTTGTACCAGTTTTCTATCCCCACAACAATGGAGAAAGTATCCTTTTCCCCACAGGCTCTTCTGCATTTGATGATTGGTTGATTTCATGATGATGGCCATTTTTCTGGAGTGAGAGGTAATCTTGATGTTATTTTAATTTGCATTTCTCTAATGACCAGTGATATTTAACATTACTACAGTATTTTAAATGTGTACAAACAAAAATCTTAGCTTTAGTGCTGGGGAATTCTGACCCAGATAACTCCTCTACAGAAAATACATTAGCATAAAAATGGAAGCACATTGTATAGTTTATAATATTGCCCAGTTATTACATATGCACACTTTCATAGAATTTATCTTTTAATATAGATATTCTACTATTATGGCCCAGCACTTTACTGAAAGGAAATGCATACAGTTTTCTTAGGTGTGAATTCAAATTGAATGTGATAGAACTAGAAAGGAAAACCACTTTGTTTCATTTTCTGGGTTGTAATCCATATAATCTCACTGTTAAGAAGGATGCTAGCTATACAAATAACATTTTCTAAAACATTTTAGTGCACTAAAAACTTCTCTCATTCTATTGTTCATTTTATAGCTGTGGGATCGAGGGAGGGTAGGGGAATGATACGAGTCATTCAGATAGAAATTAGCACCTAGCTGCCCTAAATTCTTATTGAGTAGCCTCTGGAATTTTATTCTCCTTCAAACAACCAAAAAAATTCAACAGATAAATCCATGAAAATAAACAAGGATTTAAAAATCCTGTCTGTCACTATGGCAACTTAAATGAGTGCATTCACAATTACTTATCATTTTTATATCTCCCTGTAACTGAATTCTGTAGGAAATTTGACCTGAGTTCATTCCTGTTCCAAGTTTAATGGCTGTGAGAATGCTCAGAGATACATTCTGAAGATAAATAATTATAAAATGATTGAATTATACAATGAAAATGTTCAATGTACTTGCTATCTTTCTGAGATTTGAATAAGATTTATAGTTGAGGAGATATACCAGCTTTTTAAATTTCATAATACCAAATAATAAGAAAGATGCCTTAAGAAAGCATGTTTAACTTTCATAAAACTTACTTCAACCACTTGGACTTTATCAGAATGTTTGAGATTTCCTCTCCAACTGTTCTTAAATGGAAGCAGCTTGAAATTATTCCATATCATAAATTAGTAATTAATTAAATTTAGTATATATAGTTTATTTGCTTAACCTTCTGCTATGTTTGCATAAAGAGAACACAGGATACATAACTTACTTAATGAAAAGTAAGGTACAGCACTTACTAGCTGCTCCTATGAAGGTTTGCCTAGCGTTTGCATAGTGTTTGTGCTTGAAATACCATATTGGTAATTTAATTTCTGTCTCTAGACTGTATGATTTTTGCACATGGTAGATCTTTATTTTTCCTTATAAGCAACAAATATATCTTGATCACGGCTTCCATTTTTGCTTGAAATTGCAGCACATTCCAAATCTTAGCTTATCTTATCAGTTGGCAGCATGTGATGTTTACCTGCTACTGGCAATTAGCTTTAGATATGTTAAAGTTGTGCAAGTTTCAAGTAGACATTTAGTTTTAGGGATATTAGGGAGAAGCATGTGACAGAAATATACATTTTGTAAATGGTATTTAAGCCTTCTGATGATTTGGAGAATAGTTTAAAAACTTAAGAACTGTGGTTTCAGATATTAATATTTAGAAGCAGTAAAACTGTGTGAAACAAGTGGAGAATGAGAAGTCGTGCCATACACGTAGAGAGATGACTGAATTCTTAGGAGCAAAGTGAAGGAAGTATAGAAAGGAAGAGAATGATAAACAGGCTGAGCTATTACTGAAAGGTCAAATAATATTCGAACTCATATCAACCTTTGGGCTTTTTAATATGACTGGCAACTTTGCTATATGTTTGTAACACATAATATTTACATTCATCTTGGAGAATGGGTACATAAATATATCATGTGTTAAATATTTTTACTTCTCCTTCCAGCCCTCTCTTTGTTGGAGGAGTGGGGTCAAACATCTACCTCAATGGGTTTAAAAGAGAATGGAAGAAGGAAATTGGAGAATACCCCTTTAAGAAATTTGCTAAAGAAACAGAGCAATTTGCCAGCAGTAGAGATTGAGATAAAGCAAAAGGGAAAATATACCAAAATGTAATAACAGATGCATGGATGCTATGAGTGTTTGTACCATACATTTCAAAGTATCTTAAGAATCAAGTTTGTTTTTTATTAAAATTAAAGTAAGTTCAATTAAGAAGAAGAAAGCAATCACACTGATGCAGAAATAAGCAGAAAAGAAAAGCTGCAAATCAGTCATTGAGAACACTGGGATAATGGAATGTGAAAGCAGGAATTGCTCAGAAAGTATTAGGATCACTTGACATTACTTATATTGATTACTGATATTGAGTACTGACTATTGAAAATAATTAGCACTTTATTTTTTTTCCTTTAGATACACTTGGTTATGGAGTTCTTTGCCTCAGGGTGGTTTACTGTTGGATTTAGCCAAGGTCATGTTTGAGCCCAATGAGTATGTAGACAAGAAAAAGAGGACAGTGGTGATGTATGAAAAAGATTGCAAAACTTTCTTCAGAAAGATGCGAGACCATGGAGAATAAAGAACATAGATCAAGAAATTTGATGTACTCTACACTCTTGTGGAGTGAAAGTTTTGTCAGCATATGGAAACGCAGTAAATAAGTGGAACATAAGAAGTGATATTTGGGTAGTTGAAGGTACCAAAATAAAGATGTTTAAGTTACTGTTAAATAGGGTAGCTAAGAAAGAAAAGAAGACTTGATACTTGGGAGTTAGGAAATAAAAAAAAGAAAGGGTCAGTGACTACAACTGAAAGACAGTAAAATAATTATGATGATTTGAATAATGTAAAATATTTGTCTAAGACCTAGGAGATAAAATATGCAAGACTGAGTGGAGAAGTGTTAGTAGTCACTAGAAGAAAGATAAGGAGGAAGATTGGATGAGAATACCTGAAACATGAGAAACCAAGTTTTGTATATTTTATTTACAGTGCTTCTTGTGACTGTCTTCTTACTAAAAGACAAATCACATGAGGAATACAGATGTTTGTGATTTTTGCTAACTGGTCTTTCACCAACCAGCCCAGCATTTGTTGAATAGTAAATTAGGAAAAATATAAAAATTCAGAAAATAGGCCTATCTCAAAAACAAAATGATGAATGTTTTTAGACATTTTTTGCATTCTTTGAGGGTTCAGTGGTGACTCAGAGGAAACTGTAAATGATTCTACTCGGAAAGGGGGATACAAAAACAGCCTTCTGAGAAAAGATGATTCATGAACAGAATACCTGGAATATGGCTACATGTTGTCAGATAGAAGTTAAGGGAAAAGAAGAAGCAACTATTTTTCCAGTAAATTTATAGAAAAAAAGGTATATGAGAACAAAAATAAAATAAAAGTGTAATATTATTTTACAAAGAATTAAAGTATATATATATATATATATATATATATGATGTTTGTTTATATGTATGTATTTTTTAATCTCTCTGTACATCTGTTTGTCTGGAAAAAGACAGAGAAAAGTTTTTGAGAAACTGGTTTAAGTAACTATGGAGACTATCAAATGCCTGCCAGTCCAAACAAGCAGGATCTGGCAGAGTAGAGACCTAGGGAGGATCTGATGTTGTTTATGGCAGTCTTCAGCAAGACTCCTCTATTGGCAGTCTTTTGCTTTAAAGGCTTCAAATGATAAGATGAGGCTTATCTACATTGTGAACAGTAACTTGATTTAATCCAAGTTGACAGATTTCAGTGTTAATCACATCTAAACACAACATCTAGTATAGTCTTTGACTAAAAAATGGGTGCCATGAGCTTGCTAAAGTAATACATAAAGTCAAACATTAAAATGGTTAATTACTGACCTTTAATTATTATGTAAGGAATTATATTTTTGTTTTGTTTCCCTTTTGTAGTGCTAGAGATTGAACCCAGGGAGCACTGAGCTCTACCCCCAGCCCCTTTCTGTATTTTGTTTTGAGACAAGATCCTAGTAAGTGGCCCAAATCAGACTCCAATTTGCAATGTAGTCTGTCAATAGCTGGAATTATGTTTAAGAACACGTTACCTATATGGCATATTTTTCTAAAAATATCATTATTAGAAATAAGTGTTCTCTATTAAAATTTAAATGCATTGCTATACAAAAATGCTACATTATTTTCCATTCCAAACAATCTTTGAATTGTGACATGGCTTCAAAGATTTCTTACTAATTTTTCATGGCTATTTACCATAGACTATGTTCTTTTGTTTATTCTCTGTTCAGTATATAACTATTGTGGCTTCGCTTCTTCAGGAATCGGGGACATAATTATATAACTAAATTACTATCTTTGAAGAGATTAAATCTAGTGGGAGAACCTACACAATTAGATAATTTTAAGTAATGTGGAAAGTGCTGTCATGGAAAGGGCTATTGTAGAAATCTACACAAAATATCATGGCAACATGCAGCACTAAGAGCTTTTCATCTGTCACAGAGTTTGACAGGAAGGAATATTTAAATTAAAACTTCAAAATCAGAGCACAGCCTATACAAGAGAAAGGATTGCCATTTCACCAACAAAACCATGTATGAATCAACACTTAGAAGTTAGAAATCATATAGTGTCCCTGAGGGCATTACACATAATTTTAAATTGTTAGAGTCTGCAACATGAAGTCAATCATGGCAGAAAATGGGGCTATACAGCTAGGTTAGGGTCAGATTGTAGATGACCTTGAGCTGTATTAATGAAATCTACTTTTTGTGCTAGATGATAGCAGCATTGTACAGGCTGTTAAGCAGGGTGTGGAAATAATCACATTAAAATTTCTGGTGCATTGTGTAAGGAATGGGTTTGAGGTGTGCGTTAGTAGTGATGAATTACTTGGGGAAACCAATGTTGGAAATCACACTGAAATGATAGAGGAATGGCCAGACATATGAAGATCTTATGTGGATGTCTTGGTTATTTTTTGCTTGTTGCTGAGACAAAATACCTGATGTCCCAAATGAAGGAAGTAAAGGTTAATTTAACTTACAGTCTATGGAAATTTCAGTCTGTAGTCAGCTGGCTCCAAGATGGCGTGGCTGAGGGACAACAGTTCGTGTCAGCTGCATCAGACACCAAAGTGTGACAAGAGCAAAAGAGCAAAAAAGGGAGGAGCAAGTTGCTCTCCCTCCCTTATATGCAAGCTACACTCCTTAGGGTAGGTGCAGCACAGTCACTGCAAATCCCAGCATGAAACAATGTATCAATCACAAACTAGATTTTACCCCCTTTGAAAGCCCCACCCCCCATGATAGCATAAGGCTCTGGAGGGACATTCAGACACAAACCATAACAAACAATAAGGCTTTTCTACTTATTATATTTCAAGTGTATAATTTCAGTCAGAGGATTGGTATAATTAAATTTATACTGCAGAAAAAAAAATCATGCTTATGATGATATGAAGAATAGATGAAGTAGGTAACAAGATTACCAGTTTGGTACAATGCTAGTTAATTATACTTGCCAGACAAAAACATTGATGCCTGTAGATATTAAAACTATTCTCTTGATTAATAAAGAAAAGTCAAGAAACTCAAAATAAAAAGCAAACAATTTGCTTTCTTGTATTTCCCACGTTTTCTACAATCAGTACATATTCCCTTTTCAACACATTCAGGAGAAATTCAGGAAATTGTACATTTTTCTTTCAGATTCTGAATCAATTGGGAACTGCAACAAGGTTTAGTATAAGAGGAAGATGTTAATTTCATTACTGATGCAGACAAAGTATCTAGAGGAGGTGATTTCTAATTTTTAGTCTCTGAATTAGAGAAAGGTGAATTAGAAAGGATTTATAATGGATATTGAACATAACTTTACCTTACTGTCTTAGCTGAATGATTTTTCTGGAATGTCTAGGGGTAAGGGAGAGGGCACAGTCTTTTCTAGTTTTTATTTTCCCTTTTAATCTCTCTGGCCATGACTAAAGTAAATGCAGTACTTAACTAGAACCATAGTGTCAGTGGTTACCATGTATCACAATGATAGGATTCCAACCTCATGAAAATATTTTCCAAGTGCCAACAGCATCTCCTTTAGTTCTCCTCCAGTTTAAAATATTTGTCATCTGGGTAGATTAAATTATAGCATTAGAAGTCTCTGAAAGGGTTCAGATTTATCTTTCATTTAATATATCTTTTTTTATTTCAATATCATTCTGTTTCCTAGTCCAAAAGTTCACTTTTTCATTCTATTTCCTATCATGGGCTTTGTTCAACCACAATGCCTAATATAATCTACTAGAGGTTCTCTAGTGAGGTGATATAATGTCATAAGAAGATTCTTAATACTAAAGTAGCTGTCAAGTCAATAATAAAATGTCAGCCACATGGAGATGCTCAAACTTTTGATTAAACATTTTCCAATTATCAAGCCTTAGAGATAAATGAAACCTTCAAGATTTGAATTTTCTTGAAGCATTAAGTCCAGAAACAAAGTCTGAGAGAATTACATTTTAAAGTCAAATGCTACTGACCTTGAATCAAAAGTCTAAATCCTAAAATTATTTTTTTCTTAAAATCCATTTCCTCTACACTTATTGTAAAAATTTGAGTAAGATGTCTAAGAAAATTTTTATTGGATAGGGCTAGGATTTTATGATTAATTAATTTGGTAGATAATAATTACAGTTTTTAGGTGGATGTTGAGGTTGTTTTAGAAGTTGCAGTTTGAGCCATCTTGCACTGTAATGATGTGGTAAATTCTGGGTTTCAGAAATTGTATAGTTGATCATCAAACTTTCTTTAACTTTAATAGTTTAAAAAATTAAAACTATATGCAAGACTATCTTGAAACAGTCCGTGCTTCTCAAACCAAGCACACACAGAGATGCATGCATATAGAATGTGCATGCATACAAGGCTAACTGACCTAAGCAAACAGTTATTAACTCTGGTTGTAGAACACATATGCACATGCACGTGCACACACACACACACACACACACACACACCATGATATAAAACCATCAACATTTAAGTGACAGGAAGGTGGAGAAAACTTTTGATTTTACCTTTCTAGATTGCTAGTTGGCCTGTGCCCACCTAAACCTGCGAACTTTTTAAAACATTCTTTGTATTATTAGAGGAAACATTCTTACAATAAGTTTCTCTACTTCCCCAGGATAAAAACATATTTGAGAAGATGTGAACTTTTTATAAAGTTCAGGAGTATAATCATATTATAGTACTTTTCTCCCCTGTGCACTATTTGCTATGATTTTGACACCTAAGGCCCATAATGAACTATAACATAGACTCTGAACATTCACACAAAATGCCCCTTTTTCCCTAGGAGGTTTTCCTTGGTGCTGTGCTGCAGTGCTCCTGCTGAAGCCTGCACTGAGTTGCTTAGGTATGAGAAGGCTGCTCTCTAAGAAAGAATCTTTCCTCTTTTGTAATTAATTTGTTCAGAACCAGACTTAGTGTTTGTGCTGGTACTGCTGGAGCATATGTATGTTTGAGACATAAGAATACAAGCTCTGTCAGTACTTCTGAAGTCTCCTGTCTGGGCTTGAATGCAAATGTAGTAGTTGAGGCGTGTAAGTATGGATATGCTATGTTCATACTGATCCTCTGTAAGGCTTTATAGTGCAGATAGATTGACTCCTCGCAGCATAACTCAGCAAATATAGCTCTATCCTGTAATGTCTCAAACATTTATAAATAAAATGACATTTGTCCACATGCAATTAAATCTTTGCCTTAGTTTAACTTGCCTACTAAGACTTTTGTAGGTCTCCCAAGTCTGCTGCTACCCACCTACATTTGCTACAGATATTTTAAATTAACTACATTGGCAGAAGGAGTTCTCAGCTTCTAGGTCCTTTTGGAATTGCTAAGGCCTTAATGTTTGCTGAGGCCTCTAGAGCTGCATACCCTGCCTTTAGATGTTGCCAATGTTAGGAACATACATACAGTTAAATGTTATCCATTGCTCATCTAAAATTCAAATTTAATTGGGCATGTTTTACTTTTAATTGCTAAATCTAGCAAGTCACTGTACTTGTTTGCTCCAATTTGTGTATCCATCTCTTTCCCATCTCCCAAGACCAAAGAAGTCCAGAACTTTGATGTCAGCCTCCGCTTTTATGTAAGTGTAGTATAGCTCAAACTCCATTTGCTTGAGGCTGTTCTCACCCACAGTTGAAGTTCATCTCAAACAAAAACTGCAATAAAGATTTCTTTAAGACTGCAAGATTCTTTTTGTAACAGTTCATGGCTGTAAACAGGTGACTAAAAGACCCTACACACAACTTAAGAATATGCTCCACAAAATGTCACTTTTTGACTCCCATTCTTCTATGTCTCTGAATAAAATTTTTGTGATGTAGTGAGTTTATTCATTCAAAATTGAAGTTCATTCAATACTCAACACATAAGACACTGAGCACTCTATAATTTATAATATGAGGCTTGTTACAGGGAACACATGTTCTTCATTCATAGGGATATCTGAGCTTAGTTATTATTCATTTATTTTTCCAGGTTTTGCTCATTAAACAAAAAAATAAGAGTTGAAAGAAGGGATAGAGAAACAGAGAGACAGAAAGAGAGAGAAACAGGGAGAGAGAGAGAGGCAGAGAGGAGAAAGAAAACTAAATGCACAGAGACCTCTGCACATAACATGGAAAACTGTGTTGTAGAGTATCATGACTTCTTTTTAATTATTATAAATACAGTGAAACAATGACAGCAGTCCACTGGGAACATTTCGGAAGCCTGCCGCAGGCCTGAGCTGCCTTGGGTTGCCACTTTTGGGCCCACACTTCCAACAGGAAAATCACAGAAATATACCGCAAGCCTGAGCTTTCTGGGGCTGCCTCCACTGGGCCCACCCTTCCACTGGAACACTTTGCAGATGCCACCGCAGGCCTGAGCTGGCTTGGATTGCCACCGCTGGGCCTGCCTTCCACCAGGAACATCACAGAAACCCACCACAGCCCTGAGCTGCCTCTGACTGCCACCACTGGGCCCACACTTCGGGGAACCCACCCGTCTCCTGGAGCTAGTACAGCAGTTGATCTTTGGATCCAACCCCTTCTCCCAGAACGTTGGACTATAGTAGATTACTGTACTGGCTGGATGAGAGACTCAGGAATCCCTCACCCAAACAGAAGATCTCAGGAGGCCCCAATCAGTGTGGTGAGTTTGCCCCTAAAATAGAGGTCTGCAGTGGGAAAATAGCAGAAGAAGTGAAACTTCCTCCAACTGTAAGACCTTGGTGAACCTGATGAGAGAGTGGGTAATCCCCTCCCCACACAGAGAACATAAGACAGGTTGAGGAGTGCACCAATAACGACCACCCAACTTAAAAGAAAATTAAAAGAACTTATGAGACCCCCAGTGACACAGTAGGGCCTCAGCTGACACAAACACTATAGCCAGGGAGATCTGCTGACCTGCAACAACCTGAAGATACAATAACAGCAGGAACCAAGAGTTGCCCTACATCAATACTTCTGGTTAGCCCATAAATAACATAGGACTCACCAACAGATCCTGTAGGAGGAATTGAGGTGACTGGATCTCCTCTTCATTGTGGTACCCAGCAATTTGACAAACATCAACCACAGAGTAGGACCCTAAAACTCACACTAAGGACAGCTGTGACTGTTGGGATAGAAAGACCAGATATTTACCCAAAAGCTTAAAATGACTAAACAAAAAGGCAAAATGCAATCCCAAACATCTAGTACATCTGGAGCAAGTACAGGCAACAATTAAATAGAGGACTTTAAAAGTCATACACCAGAAATCTCTCGAAAGATAGCAAATGAAGTAAAGAAACAAATCCATGAGGCTATACAGAAACTCAAATTAGAAATAATGTCTTATGTAAAAACAGAAATAACAACCTTAGTAAATGAGGTGCTCAACATAGCTAGAGAAGAAATAGATTAAAAAAAAATACAGGAGCATGGGAAATTGACTGAAATGTTGAATGAACAATGCAGAAAACAAGCAGAATCCATGAAAAAAAAAACCAAAGAGATATCCAACAAACAAAAAATTGCATTGAAATTTGGCAAAACTGTTTAAATGAAGCTGAGGATAGAATTTTGGACCTTGAGGACAGGATCTCAGATAGCGATCATGAAAAGGAAGAACTTATAAAAACAACAAGCAGAATGAAATGACAGTCCACCAGCTTTAAGATGATGCCAGGAGAAATAATGTAAGATTAATAGGCATCAGTGAGGAGGCAGGAGACAATGAAAAGGACATAACTAAGCTGTTCACAGAAGTAATGGCAGAAAATTTCCCAAATATGGGAAACAATCTGATATGAAAATAAGTGAGGCATATAGAATGCCAACCAGTCATAACCAACATAAATCTATGCCCAGACATATAATAATTAAGATCTCAGACATACAGCATAAAAACAGAATACTAAAAGCTGTTAGAGAAAATACATAACTCACCTATTAAGGAAAGCCTATATGAATCACAGCAGACCTCTCAGTGCAAACCTTCAGGTTAAGATGAGCTTGGTGTGATGCATTTCAAGCCCCAAAAGAAGACAACTTTCAACCCAGACTGATGTACCCAGCAAAACTGTCTTTCAAATTTAGTGTAGAAACAAGATACTTCCATGACAAAGAACAATTGAAGAAATTCATGTCCACCAAACCAATCTTGGAGTGCTGAAAGACATCCTAGATAGAGATAAAAATAACCACAATCTCCAGAACAACAACAGAAAGAAACCACCAGGCTACACAATAAATTAAACAAGGGAAAAAAGCAGAAAACCAACAATAGGAACACAACATATGAAAATTAAGCCAGTACATATCACTGATTTCCATAAATGTAAATAGGCTCAATTCACCTATCAAAAGAAACAGGTTGATGGAATGGATCAAGAAACAGGATCCCACAATATACTGTATACAAGAAACACATCTGATTGAAAAAGAAATGCATAAATTAAAAGTCAAAAGATGGAAAAAAATTGTATTCCATGCAACAGGAACCCAGAAAAAAGCAGAGGTAGCTCTTCTGTTTGCAAACAAAGTGTACTTCAAACCTAAAAGGATTAAAAGGTACAAAGAAGGCCACTACATACATATTAGTGGAAAACTACAAGAGGAAGAACTAACAATTACAAATATATATATATATATATATATATATATATATATATATATATATAATAGAGGAGCACCCAACTATATAAGACAAATACTAATGGACATGAGAAACCAAATATTCAAGAACACAGTTATAATAGGAGACCTTAACACCTCACTGTCACAAAGAGATAGGTCAACTAGACAAAAAGTCAGCAAAGAAATAACACAACTGAATCATACCTGTGAGCGAATGGACTTAGTAGATGTTTACAGAGTGTTCCACCCAACCACATCAGAATACACATTCTTCTCAGCTGTACATGGGTCATTCTCCAAAATAGACCATATATTAACCCATAAAGCATTCTTAACTAAATGCAAAGGGAGCAAAATTATCCCATGCATAATATCTGATCATAGCACACTAAAATTGGAAATCAATGGCAAAAACTCCTGCAAAACCTGCATGAATACATGGAAATTAAACAACAACCTTCTGAATAACCAGTGGGTTACAGATAAAATTAAAGAGGAAATAAAACAATACCTACAACACAAAGAAAATGCAGATACAACATACTGTAATCTATGGGATGCAATGAAAGAAGTCCTAAGAGGGAAATATATAGTAATAAATAGTCACATCAAGATAATGGAACAAACACTAATAAATAACCTAATGCTACATCTCAGGCTTCTAGAAAAAGAAGAGCAAGCTAAACCCAAAGCTCATTGAAGAGAGGAAATTGTAAAGATTAGAGCAGATATTAATACAATTGAAAATAAAAAATACAAAGAATTAATGAATCAAAAATCTGTTTTTTGAGAGAATAAACAAAATTGATAAAACCTTAGCCAACATTATCAAGAAAAAGAAAGAAAAATATCAAATCCACACAATTAGGGCTGAAAAGAAGGAAATTACTACAGATCCCAAGGAAATTCAAAAGACCATGAACACCTACTTTGAAAATCTTTACTCACATAGGGTGGAAAACACAGAGGAAATGGACAGATTTCTAGGAACATATGAACTACTAAAGCTCAACCAAGAAGATATAGCCATTTTGAGTAATGCAATATCAGCTCCTAAAATTGAAAATGTAATTAAAAACTTACCAACAAAGAAAGCCCAGGTCTTGATGGATTCACAGCAGAATTCTATAAAAATTTAGAGAAGATTTAAGGCCAATACTCCTTAAACTTTTCAATGAAATTGAAAGCGAAGAAGTCCTCCCTAACTCATTCTTGGAGGCAAGTATCACTCTGATGCCAAAACCAGAGAAAGACCCAAACAAAAAGGAGAACTATAGACCAATTTCACTAATGAACATTGATGCTAAGATTCTCAATGTTAAAGTACTGGCAAATAGAATGCAGCAAATCATTAAGAAGGTTATACACCACAACCAAGTGGGATTTATTCCAGGAATGCAGGGATAGTTCAACATACACAAATCAATAAATGTAATATACCACATAAGAGAGCTCCCCCCAAATCACATGATCATCTCAATAGATGCAGAAAAAGCTTTCAATAAAGTCCAAAACCTTTTCATGATAAAAACCCTACAGAAACTTGGAATAGAAGCTATGTACCTCAATCTCATAAAGGCCATCTATGACAAACCAACAGCCAACATTATACTAAATGGACAAAACCTGAAAGCCTTCACTCTAAAATCTAGAACAAGACAAAGATACCCACTATCACCACTCCTATTCAATGTAGTTCTGGAAATATTAGCCATAGTAATCAGACAAGAGGGATAATTAAAAGGAAAAAAATTAGGAAAATAAGTTAAATTATCATTATTTGCAGATGACATGATACTCTACATAGAAAGCCCCAAAAACTCCATTAAAAGGCTGTTAGGGGTAATAAACAAATTCGGCAGCATAGCTGGATATAAAGTCAACACTCAATAATCAATAGCATTCTTACACACAAATAAAAAACTTAGAGAAAAATTATGGAAATATTGCCTTTCATAATATCATCTAAAAAAATGAAATATCTAGGAATCAACCTAACCAAGAATGTAAAAGACTTATATGCTAAAAATTATGCTACTCTAAAAAAGGAGAGTGAAGAGAGTATCAAAAAATGGAAGGATATCCTTGCTCTTGGTTAGGAAGAACCAACATTGTGAAAATGGCCATACTCCCAAAATTGTTATACAGATTTAATGCAATCCCAATCAAAATACCATTAACATACCTCACAGATCTAGAGAAAACACTCCTAAAATTCATTTGGAAACAGAAGAATCCTAGAATAGCAAAGGCAGTTCTAGGCAACAAAGGCAAGACAGGAGGCATCTCAATTCCTGACTTGAAAGTATGCTACAAAGCCACAGTCATAAAATCCAGACAGTACTGGCAAAGAAATAGACCTGAGGATCAATGGAACAGATTAGAAGATTCAAATACAACTACAAAGACACTGAGCAACCTGATATTTGACAAATGGGCTAAATGTGTTCACTGGAAAAAAGCCTTTTTAATAAATGGTGTTGGAAAAATTGCCTTTACACATGCTGAAGACTGAAAGTAGACCCATGCCTATCACATAGACTAAACTAAAATCAAAATGTATCAAGGATCCAAATATTAAAACAGAAACACTAAATCTACTGGAACACAAAGTAGGTAAAAATCTTGGAGACACAGGGGTAGGAAGAGAATTCATGAATAATATGCAAACCACACAGGAAATATTTTAAAGAATCAACAACTGGGATCTCCTAACTAAAAAGTTTTTGTTCTTCAAAATAAATCACCAACAAAGTGAAAAGAAAACCCACAGAATGGAAAAGAATTTTAGCCAACAATTTCTCAGACAAAGGACTTATATCCAGAAAATATAAAGAACTGAAAAACATCAAGCCCCCAAAATTCAAAGACCCTCTCCAAAAATGGACATCTGAGATGAACACACAGTTCTCAGATGAAGATATACAAAAGACAAATAAAAACATGAAGATATGTTCTTCATCACTGGTCATTCGAGAAATGTAAATTAAAACAGCATTAAGATTTAATCTCACCCTAGAAAGAATGGCTGCCATAAAGAAATCAACTGATAACAAATATTGTGAGGCTGCAGGGAAAAAGGAACACTTCTCCACTGTTGGTGGGAATGCAGACTGGTGCAACTATTGTGGAGGTCAGTATGGAAATTCCTAAAAAATCTAGGATTGGAAGTTCCATTCAATTCAGCTATTCCCCTCCTGGGTATTTTCCCAGAAAAATTGAAAAGGTCATGTCACAGTGATATATGTGCAGCCATGTTCATATCAGCACAATTTTTGATATCTAAATCTTGGTAACAACCAAAATGCTCATCAACTGCAGAGTGGATGAAAAAAATGTGGTATTTTAATACAATGAAATACTACTCAGCTGTAAAAAAGGATGATCTTGAGGCCTTTATCGGTAAATGGAGGCAACTTGAGAATAGCCTCACTAGTGAAATAAATAAGACTCACATTAATAAATATCACATTGTCTCTCTAGTATAAAAAAATAGTAAGAATGGACAGAATAATGTTATCCAAAAAGTATAATAGATATAAAAGTATAATAGATATAATAGATATTATAAAAGTGAAAGTGAAGGAAAGTGCTCTAAAGGATATAACAGTATGTATATTGTGTAAATAGATGACCATATTATTGAGCTTTTGTTAGATCATTGAACAGGAGAGTTTGTACTGTTAATGCTTGAGTGTCTAGCCATTTTTTATGCTTTGACTTTGTAACTTTAACAACTATTGTTAAATTAACAATATGTAATGTATCAACTAGTGATTTTATGATGTTAATTTTTTAACTCTGTATTCTAATTTTCTTCTTGTTTTTTATATTTTGTCTTTTTTAAAATTTTCTTTTCTTTCTCTCTTACAAAAACAATAACAACAACAAGACAATATAATTCACAATACAAACAGTGCATTTTTTTCAGGCCCAGACCAAAGAGTAAGGATACAGAAAGATGTGAGGAGACTTTAAGTGAGCTCCTGAGTTATTGCTCTCAAACAACTATGCTTCAAAGACAATTAAATGCTTTTTTTTCTTAAAAGATGAGAAATTTCATAAACATTTTTATCTTTCCTGTGTTTTATATTTTTTTCTTGCTTTAAAAATTTTTTTAAAGATGGTGAAACTAAACAGAACAAAGCAGGTCAGAAGAAAACAATGTAAGTGACTCAGATTTCAAAGCAAGACAACAGAAGATTGACAGTGGCTAACATAATGTCTCTTGTTCTCTTCAAAATAGTTGTCCATACCTTCATGTATGTTGAAATTAAACAACACAAAACAAACTAAAGCCACTTTGAACAAAGAATAAAAGCATTACTGGATTTCACAGCATGATGATATGGAATTATGCATTATGGCAATGTGTACCATAATGTGTCTTTTTCTTTAAAGTAGCTGTTCTTTTTTTTTTAATTTTATTTAAAGAGAGGGGGAAAATAAAGCAAAACAGGAAAAAAGAATAGAAATAATACAGAATTTAAAAAAATGAATAGTAAGAAATCACTAGTTGCTACATTACATATTATCTTCCTGGATGTAGTTGTTCAAGTTATAAAATCAAAGCACACAAAGTGGACATTCAAACAGTGATCTGCAAACAGCTCTGTTCTTTGATGCAACAAAAACTTAGCAATGTAATTATCATTCTTACATCCTCAAATATACATGCAGTTATATCCTTTAGAGCACCTGTTTTTCGTCCTTTTGCTTTTTAAAAAAAATTTTATTTAAAGAGAAACAAAAGCATGTAGATGGTAGAGATAATACAGAATTTCCAAAAAAAGATAAACAGTAGGAAATCACTAGCTGATAAATTACATATTGTCCTCTTAGAAATAGTTATTCAAGTTACAAAATTAAAGCATACAAAGTAGATATTCAAACAATGAGAGTGTAAACAGTTACGCATGCATAAGTCTCTACATGTATTTCTATCCTTTCTGTATTAGAAGGAAAAACTAAACATAGCAAGACAAAACAAAAAATTCCTATAAAAACATGAAACCAAAAAGTCATATAAAACCACAGTACAAGGTGATCTATAATGATTACTCTGTTGTTTCTTATTATCTTCAATAGAATTGTCTATATCATCAGGCATAATTGAATATAGCAGTACATAACAATATTAGTAAGAATAAAACATTGTGGACAGTATAAAACTTCAAAGGCAGGTAATAATCAAACCAGAGTGGATAATCTAGTGAATCTTGTCATCTTCAGTGCAGTTGCCTATACTCTCAGACTTGATACTATCAATCATAACAGCTTTGAATAAAATCTACCAATACAAAACAGTGATCTAACAAACCAGATTCAATTACAATCAGTCATGGTAAAACAGTGTAGGTTTTACAGAGCTTTAGATTAAGTTAATAGGAAATTAAGGATGATTACCATACTATATCTATATACTATAGTATATCATATAGTTATACTATATTTAACTATATGTTATTTTTGGGATTACTGTATGTGCCCTCAAATCTAGTACAGGTAGAATGACTGGAACAGAATATAATACATCTAAGCAGAGTAGTGTGAGTAATGTGGGTTTTAAATCCTAGTGCACTATTAACAGTATAGTGTATCAAGAGCATCTATGTTAGAGATTCTAGCCATGCTTCTCTGCCTCATTTCTGCTATGCTATTTTTCTGCCTTTGTTTGTCTGGTTTTCTCCTTCACTGCCTGCCTCACTCATTGAGGCCTTTCTGCCACTGTTGCTAAAATACTGTTATTTTTTTCTCTCTCTCTAGAATATCTTCCAGTATTCTCTCTAGGGTTGGATTGGTGGACACAAACTCCCCCAGTTCCTCTTTGTCATGGAAATATCTTGTTTCTCCATTAATGTCTAGTGACAGTTTTGCAGGATACATCAATCTGGGCTGGAGGTTATTTTCTTTCAGGGCTTGGAATACTTCACTCCAAGTTCTTCTTGATCTGATAGTCTGTGGTGAGAAGTCAGCCATGATCCTGATGGGCCTACCTTTATAGGTAACCTGTTTCTTTTCTCTGATGGCTTTTAATATTTTGTTTTTATATTGAATTTCTGGTATCTTGATTATTATATGTCTGGGTGTAGCTCTGTTTTGGTTGTAGGTGGCTGGATTTCCATATGCCTCACATAACCGAATGTTATTTTCTTTTCCTATGCTTGGGAAGTTTTCCTTAATTATTCCTATGAATAGCCTTTGTAATTCACCTGTTTATATCCTGCTTCTTTGTTCACATTTCTTATTCTTAAATTGTAGGTTCTCTAGATTCTCTTGTTATCGTCTAGCCTTTGTATTGTTACTGCCTGTTTCCTTGTTATTTTTAAGAGATCTTTCCTTTCATGACCACACATTGCAAACTTGTCTTCAAGTTTTGATAGTCTATCCCTAGTCTCTTTTAAGGAGTTTTGTCAGCTTTCAATGGAGTTTTTAATTTCCTGGTAGTCTCTTTGAATCTGCTTCATATATTCTATATTTTCTTTATATTCTTTATTGAATGTTTCTCTCCTTTTTTGTGTTCCTCCCTTCTTCCATCTGTATCTTCCTGAGAGATGCTTCCTGAGAGCATTTCTTTTATTACTCTACTCATATCTTGCTTTACATAATTTAATATTTCAGTTTTGAACTTGTCTACAAGGTTCTGAAGATATCTCTTAATGTCCATTGAAGCCATGTCTGATGTTGAGTGTTTGCCACACTCAGTCTCCCTTATTTTTCCCTCTCTTGGATCAGTGCTCTCTGGATTCTGGGACAGGGGTCTCCTCTTGCCTCTCTCTCCTGTCATGGTCCCAGTTTCCTTCAAGAGGTTTACAGTGCTAGTCTCAGCCCCCTTCCCTGTTGTCCATGGTTCCTCTGGAGCACACTGGCGAGGGACCTCCGCCCTTTCCTGCCTACCTTTCCCCACTAGTCCAGCCAAACTTCAGGGGCCTTCACCTGGTTAGTGCATGCTAGGTGCAGGGAATTGATTTGGGATGGCTCACTGGGTCCCAGCCAGGAGCACAGCCCAGTCCAAGCAAATCCCATGAATCTGCTCTGGGAAAGGAGCAACCAACTGAAGTCACTGTTGCTCCCAGTTCAGGCTCCTCCTGCCTGATTCCAACATATCACCCATTTGGTTGCTTCCTTCCCTTGAGGTGGTCTCATTTCCAGCACTGACCATGGATTAGTGAAGGTCCCTTTGCTGGCTCCGCTCTCTGTTGGGCTCACCAACCCTTGACTTCAGCACTGCTGTGGTTCCTGTGAGTGGTGGCGAGAATTAGTTTGGGCAGCTCTGCTGGCTAGTGCAGATTCAAGCTGGCCCAAATTCAGGCCGGTGCAAACTTGGCAGATCACAGCAAAAATGCTGTATCCTGTAATTTTTAGCTGTTCCAGTTGTAGTCCCTATGTCTTTGACAAGCTTTTTTACATTTTAACTTCTTCCTGTGTCAAGAGGATCCATCTTCCTCTGTCTGGGTCTCTCCAGGATGTTTTATTCTGGCATATGAGTTATTTCTCCTTGGAGGCTTTGTATTTTGTTGCTTACTATCTTGACTTCTTAGCTGTTCATTTCATCATGCATAATATAATCAATTCTCATAAACTGTTTAGGAGTTTTAGGCATGTATAAGTCTTTACATGAATACCTATCCTTTCTGTATTAGAGGGAGAACAAAACAAAACAAATTACTAGAAAAATAAGAAAAAAAAGACAAATAAATAACAACAGCAAAGAGCCCAAAACGATGATATAGGCCATCAAAACAAGGTGATAGGAGCATAACTATAATTTTTGTTTTATATAGTGATCTTTAAGGGTTCCTCAAAACTCCAGACACAAACATGCAAAATTGTTCCAAACCTATGAACGTTAACTATTTTGTTCTACCAACTTACACAGTTTGTAGCATAGTCATCTAAGCTATCCTCAGTATGTTTATACAAATTTAGATATGTTTTCTTTTCCCTTCCTTTTTCTTTTTCCTCCTTTTCCCTGAGACGTTATTTTTCCCCCTTTGATCAGATTCTTACCATTTCACTGTATTTATTAAGGTTCTTGCATCTTATGCACTCTTACCATTTTTTACATTAGGGAGACAATACAACATTTACACATGTGTGTTTAATTTATTTCACTTATGAGTATGATCTCAAGTTGCATCCATTTATTTATAAATATCTCAATGTGATCATTCTTTATACCTGAGTAGTGGTACTCCATTGTATAAAATATCACACTTTTTATCCATTCCTCATTTGATGGGCATTTAGGTTATTTCCAAGATCTGGATATTAAAATTGTGCTGCTATAAATATGAGTGCACATATATCACTATGGTATGATGTTTTCAATTCTTCTGGGGATATGTCCAGAAGTGGAATAACTGGGTCAAATGGGACTTCTGATTTAAGCTTTTTGAGGAACCTCCAGACTGACCTCCATAGTGGTCGCACCAGTCTGCACTCCCACCAACAGTGGAGAAGAGTTTTTTTCCCTGCAGCATTTGTTGTTGGTAGTTTTGTTGATCCTAGCCATTCTTTCTGGAGTGAAATGGAATCTCAATGTGGTGTTAATTTGCATTTCTCAAATGACCATACAAAACAAAATAATATAAAACTATTTTGACCAATGATGCTGAACCTTTTTTCATGTATTTATTTGCCACTTGTACTTCTTTATCTGAGAACTGTGTATGCATTTCAGATGGCCATTTTTGGTTTGGGTCTTTGAATTTCGGGGGTCTGATTTTTTAAAATTCTTTATATGTTCTAGACAGAATACCTTTGTCTGAGGGACAGTTCACTAAGATTTTTTCCTAATTTGTGGGTTTTCTTTTCACTATGTTGGAGATTTCTTTCAACATGCAGAAGCTTTTTTTAATAAGATGAGGTCCTAGTTATTGATTCTGGGAAGCATTTCCCATGCAGTTTGATTTTTGTTTATGAATTCTTTTTTAAAATTTTTATTTTTTTTATTTAAAGAGAAAAAACAGGAAAAGGGTAGAAATATTTCAAAATTTCAAGAAAAGAAAATAAACAGTAACAAATCACTATGTAATTAATAAACTACATATTGTTCTTTTAGAAGTAGTTATTCAAGTTACAAAATTAGAGCACAAAAAATGGACACTAAAGCAGTGAGAGTGCAAACAGATCTGTTCAAGAATCCAACAAGAACCTAGAAACATGGTTATAAATCCCACACACCTAAACATATATGCAGCTATATCTTTTATAGGGCTTCCTATTTCCTCTTTTTTTAAAATAGCAATTATACATTTTAAAAATTTTATTTAAAGAGAAGGAAAAAAACGCAAAACAGAAAAAGGGGTAGCAACAATACAGAATTCTAAAAGAAAGAAAGAAAAAGGAGAATGTGAAAAAACCCTACTAAGAAATCAGCAATTTATAAATTACATACTGTTATCCTGGATGTAGTTGTTCAAATTACAAAGTTAAAGGGTACATAGTAAATATTCAAACAGTCAGACTACAAATAGTTCTGCTCAAAGATCCAACAAAGATTCAGCAATATGGTCATCTATTTTACACACTCAAACATACATGCAGTTATCTCTCTTAAAGCACTTTCGTTTCCTCACTTTTTTACAACAGCAATTACACATTTTGGTTTTATTACTCTTGTAGTGCTTATTTACTTTTTACACTAGTGACACAATATGATATTTATAAATATGATTCTTATTTATTTCACTAATGAGGATAGTCGCAAGTTGTATCCATTTGCCTATGAAGGCCTCAAGATCATCCTTTTTTATAGCTGAGTAATATTCCATTGTATAAAAATGCCACATCTTTTCATTCACTCTGCAGTTGATGGGCATCCTGGTTGTTTCCAGGATTTAGCTATCACAAATTGTGCATCTATGAACATGGGTGCACATATATCACTGTGATATGAGCTTTTCAGTTCTTCAGGAAAATACCCAGGAGGGGGATAGCTGGATTGAATGGGGCTTTCAATCCTAGCCTTCTGAGAATTCTCCATATGGATTTCCATAATGGTTGCACCAGTCTACATTCCCACCAACAGTGGAGCAGTGTTTCTTTTTCCCCTCAGCCATGCCAACATTTGTTATCAGTTGATTTCTTGATGGCAGCTATTCTTTCTGGAGTAAGGTAGAATCTCAATGTTGTTTTAATTTGCATTTCTCGAATGACCAGTGATGGTGAACATTTCTTCATGTATTTATTTGCCTTTTGTATATCTTTCTCTGAGAACTGTGTGTTCATCTCAGATTCCCAATTTTGGAGAGGGTCTTTGAATTTGGGGGGCTTGATGTTTTTCAATTCTTTATATATTCTGGACACAAGTCCTTTGTCTGAGGGGCTGCTAGTTAAAATTCCTTCCCACTCTGTTGGTGATTTCCTTTGAAGTGCAGAAAATTTTCAGTAATATGAGATCCCACTTGTTGATTCTTTGAAGAGTTTCCCATGCAGCTTACATTTTGTTTATGAATTCTCTGCCTGCCCCTATGTCTTCAAGACTTCTACCTACCTTGTCTTCCAGTAGATTTAGTGTTTCTGTTTCAATATTTCAGTCTTTGATCCATTTAGACTTAAGTTTTGTGCATGGTGATATGCATAGATCTAGTTTCAGTCTTTGGCATGTAGAGAGCCAATTTTTCCAACACCATTTATTAAAGAGACTATCCTTCTTACTGTGGGCATATTTAGCCCCTTTGTCAAATATCAGGTGGTTGAGTGTCTTTGTAGTTGTGCTTGCATGTTCTAATCTGTTCCATTGATCCTCAGGTCTATTTCTTTGCCAGTATCAAGATGATTTTATCACTGTGGCTTTATAGTACTGTTTCAAGTCAGGAATTGAGATGCCTCCTGCCTTGCTTTTGTTGCCTAGAATTGCCTTTGCTATTCTAGGTTTCTTCTGTTTCCAAATGAATTTTAGGAGTGTTTCTGTAGATCTGTGAGGTACGTTAATGGTATTTTGATTGGGATTGCGTTAAATTGGTGTAACAGTTTTGAGAGTATGACCATTTTCACAATGTTGGTTCTTCCTAGCCAAGAGCAAGGAATATCCTTCCATTTTCTAATATCCTCTGCAATCTCCTTTTTCAGCATAGTATAATTTTCAGCATATAGGTCTTTTACATTTTTAGTTAGGTTGATTCCTAAGTATTTCATTTCTTTACATGTTATTGTAAAGGGCAATATTTCCATAATTTCTCTCTCAGTGAGTTTTTTATTTGTGTATAGGAATGCTATTGATTTTTGAGCATTGACTTTATATACAGCTACACTGCTGAACTTGTTCATTACCTCCAGTATTCTTTTAATGGAGATTTTTGGGTCTTCTATGTAGAGTATCATGTCATCTGCAAATGGTGATAATTTACTTTCTTCCTTTCCTATCTTTACTCCTTTTACTTCTCTTTCTTGTCTGATTTGCCCTGGGTAGT
>PVLA01015407.1:0-25488 GCA_004027455.1 Hydrochoerus hydrochaeris
GCTGTGGGGCAATGCGTTTCCTGTGCTTGCCATGGGCCACTTTGCCTGCCAGGTCCAGGCCACTGGATGACAAGTATTCCAGCACTCCAGCGAGGAAAACAGGTGTGGAGGGTGACAGGCGCTGAGCATAATCACACTCTCTGAGGTAACGCTCCATGCAGCTAACAGGAAACTGTAGTTCTGCTCTTGTAGAGTGGGACACTGACTGCTTCCTAGGCTGGGAGGATTTCCGATGGCTCTTCTTCCCAGCCATGATGGTTGCTGTGTTCGAAATCAGCCGCCCCTGCTTGATTTTTCTTGAGGGCTCAGCCTCTGAAAGTAACAGTGCTTATGACCATTCACTTGATTTGCTGTAACAACCTGGGCGTTGTGATGTCATTGGTGGCCAATGAGCTCTGGCCAATCACGTCCATGATATTAAAATGGTTGCCGTATTATTAGCATATATTTTTTGAGGAAACTCTAAATTTCTACTAAAATTTAACAGTCTGGAAAAATTTCTCTTTCATTGAAAGCTTTACTTGGAGTTTAGCACACCATTCAGCTTCTCTGATCCCAGCCTTGCATTGTGTTTGAGCTCTTTCATTCCTTTGGGAGCCGTTTTTCTCAGAAAGAAATGCAGATTCCTTTGTCCAGTAGAGGTCTATTTGTCTCCCTGATTGTTGTGTAATAAAAACAATTTTGCTTCTATTTATAAAGTTACTTTAGAATTCATGATAAATATTTCTATGTCTGCATTCTGGATTTCTCTTTTCAACTGATTATGTATGTCACTTCTCTCATAAATTAAAAAAATTCTTTCAGAATAATTCCATTTTGTATTTCATTCAGTATCATGATTTACTTTTTAAAGATATGATATAACTGTTTTATAGGGCACATTCACATACCCAACGTACTTAACCTATCAATATTCATAAGACAGATGTTTCACTCATACTAAGTTAAATGCTAAGACTCTTCCTGACTTTGCAATATATATTGAAAACACAGTAGGACTTTACAGATTCTGTTTATTCTGAATATTATTTAAATGTTTAGTATTTATGTTTATTTTATTATGAAGAAAGAATACAACAAAGTTTCATAAAATAATAGAATGACAGTAATTAATGCATTGAATATTATTATTTTAAAAGTAGTTATTCTGAATACAAATATGGTCATAGGAAATTCTCCAAATGATATTAGCACATACCTTTCTTTTCAATGAATTAGTAGTATAATTATCTTTTATTTTTTCCCCTTAACACATGCTTTCATTTTCCTTTCCCTCACCCTAGTATCTCTTTCCTTTTGAACAATTTCTTTACATTTCACAATATGCCTTGCATATTTTGGACCTGATTTATTCTTTCAGTTTCTCACCCCAGGGAGACAATATGATGCTTATACATATGAGTCTGATTTATTTAACTTTTTAGTATGTTCTCAAGTGGCATCCAATATAAAACTGTCAAATGTATGCTTTTATATGAATGAATAATGGCCCATTATATAAAAGATCCATCATTTTTATCCATTCCTCAATTCATGGGCATTTGTGTTACTTCCAAGATTTTACTATTACAAAGTGTGCTGCCATAAACATATATCAGTATGGTGTGATATTTTTAATTCTTCTGGGAAAATACTCAGAAGGGATAGCAGGATCAAATGAGACCTCTAATCCTAGTTTTCTGAATAATCTCCATAGATTTATACAGTGGTTGAACCAGTCTACACTGTCACCAACAGTGGAGAATTCCTTTTTTCTTCCAACCCTTGCAGCATTTGTTATTGGTTGATTTCTTAATGATAGCCATTCTTTCAGGGGTAATATGTAATCTCAGTGCTCTGTAAATGTTTCTCGAATGATCACTGATGTTGAAAGATTTTTCACATATTTATTTGTCATTTGTGTTTCTTCATCTGAGAAGTATGTATTCATCTCAGATGGCCATTTTTTATTGTGTCTTTGAATTTGGGTGCGTGGATATTTTTTTGTTTCTTTACATGTACTAGATATAAATCCTTTGTCTGAGGGAGAGTTGGCTAATACATTTTCCCAATCTGTGGGATTTCTTTTCATTCTTTTGGTGATTTCTTTTGATGTGCAAAACCACTTTAATAACAAGCAATTCTAGTTTTTGATTTTTTGAAGTATTTCCTGTGCATTTTGGTTTTTGTTCATGAACTCTCTGCCCATCCATATGCCTTTGATATTTCTACCTAGTTTTTCTTACAGTAGAATTAAAATTTTTTTAATATCTAGATCTTTAATCTATTTTGACTTTAGTTTAGTGCATGGTGATAGCCATGGGTTTAGTCTTCAGCATGTGGAAAGCCAGCTTTCCCAGCACCATTTATTAAAGAGATTATCTTTTGTTCAATGAACATGCTTGACTTCTTTGTCAAAGATAAGGTGAATGAGTGTGTTTGTAACTCTGTATCTTCTAATCTGTTCCACTGATCTTCAGGTCTATTTTATGTATTTATTTTTTTGACAGTACCATGCCAGTTTTGTCATAGCAGATTTGTAGTATACTCTTACATCAGGAATTGTATTGTCTCCTGCCTTGCTAGTATTACCAAAGATTGCTTTTGTTATTCTAAGTCTCTTTTGTTTCCAAACTAATTTTAAGAATATTTTCTGTAGACCTGTGATGCATAGTAATTGAATTTTATGTGGGTTGCATTAAATCTGTGTAACAGTTTTGAGAGTATTGACATTTTCACAATCTTGCTTCATCCTATCCATAAAACAAGTGATAAATTTCATTTTCTGTTATTCTTTTTTATCTTCTTTTTGAGAATACTTTAATTTTAAATATACCGTTCTTTTACTCCCCTTGTTAAATTGATTCCCAAGTATTTCATATTTTTCAAGGGTATTCTGAAAGGGATGGTTTCCCTAATTTCTCTCTCAGTGGGTTTGTTTTTTTGTAGAGGAATGCTATTGATTTTAGAGTGCTGACTTCATATCCAGCTATACTACTTAATTTGGCTATTAGTTCTACAATTTTTGGTGGAGTTTTTACAGTCTTCTGTGCAGAGTATCATGTCATCAGCAAATAATGTCAATTTACCTTCTTCTTTTCCTCTCTTTTTTCTTATTATTTCTCTATCCTGTCTAATTTCTCTGTCTAATTTTTCCAGAACTATATTGCATAAGAGTGGTGAGAGTGGATATCCTTGTCTTGTTCTTGATATTAGATTTGAAGCTTTTAGGTTTTGTCCATTTAGTATGATGTTTGTTGTTGGTTTCTCATAGATGGCTTTTATCAGGTTGAAATAAAGAACATCTAATCCAATTTTATATAGGATTTTTAAAATCATGAATTAAAGTTGAATTTTATCAAAAGTTTCTTTTTCTACATCTCTTGAGATGATCGTATGATTTTAGTCTTTGTATCTGTTGACATGGTGTATTCCATTTATTGATTTGCATATGTTGAACCAGCCCCACATTCCTGGGATGAATCCCACTTGGTCGTGGTATATAATCTTCTTGATGATTTGCTGAATTCTGTTTGCTAGTATTTCATTGAAGATTTTTGCATCTATGTTCATTAGGAAGGTATACCTGCAGTTCTTTTTTTTTTGGGGGGGTCTTTCTCTAGTTTTGGTATCAGGGTAATACTTGTCTCCAGGAATTTGTTAGGGAAAATTGCTTCCTGTATATTTCATTAAAGAGTTTTAGGATGATTGGCATTAAATATCCTACAAATTTCTTACACAATTCAGCCAACAGTCCAGCAGGACTTACTTGGCTTTTGTTTGTTGATATACTTCTTACTACATTTTCAATTTCATGAACTTATATTGAGTTACTCAGAATTTTTATAACCTCTTGATTCAGCTTTGAAAATTCATGCATTTCTAGGACTCTTCTGTGTTTTATAGCCTATGCAAGTAAAGATTTTTGAAGTACATATTGTTGATTTTCTGAATTTCCACAGGATCTGTAGTGAATTGACCCTTTCATTCCTTATTGCATGAATTTGAGTTTTTTCTTTCCTTTTTTTTGATAAAGTTGGCTATGGATTTAATCTGTTCTTTCAAAGAAGCAGCTCTTTGATTAATTAACACTATATTATAGTTTTCTTAGTCTCAATTGCATTAATTTTGCTCTGATCTTTATAAATTCCTCCCACAAATGGGTTTCATGTTTGACTTGAATTTCTTTTTCGAGAGTTTCAGATGCAGAATTAAGTTGTTTATTTGTGCTTGTTTTATTTCCTAATGTGAGAATTCATTGCTACAAATTTCCTTCTCCAGACTGTGTCTTGGTTTCTTTTCTCTCATTGCTGAGACAAAACACATAATTCCCAAAATGAAGAAAAGAAAGTTTTATTTAGCTTACAGTTTTTTTGCAAGTTGCAGCGCATACTCAGCTGGTTCCAAGGCAGGTACCAAAGGTGCCAAGAGCAAAAAGGGAAAAAGGGAAAAGCACACTTACTTCCCTACCTTAAATTTTTGCTAGCTACCTGCACCTGGGTGGTTGCAACACTCACACTGCCAATTCCAGTGATAAACAATGATCACATTACAAACACTGGATTCAGGTGCCTCCATGACTACATGAGTCTTTGGGAGCACTTATAAATACAAACATTAACATTCCAAAGACTCACGTACATCTTTTATGCAAAGGACATTTAGTCCATCTCCAAGAGTTATCAAAGTTGTAACAGTTTCATCATTGCTGTAAATTTGAAGTTCCAACTCTCCTCCAACATCTAAGGCAAACTCTTAGCTGCAACTCCCTTTACAAATGAAAATAAATTACAAGATAAACATAACCATTTAAAAAATACAAACAGGGGGATACAAAGGACTGGAACAAAAACAAGTCCAAAATCCAGCAGGGCAAATATTAAATTCTGGAGTTCCAAACTCAGCATAGGAAGTGATCTGGTTTTGAGCTCCAAAAGGCTTGAGTTACTCATGGCATTTCAGGTGGTTATAGGTCCCAGGCTTCTTGCTTGGGCTGGATTTGCTCCTTCCTTGCAGATTTCCATAGACAATCCACACTCCTGACTTTTCCAAACTTCTAGGTTTTCCATTGCACTTTAAGCTTCACAACCTCATTTTCACACACTGCCCTCTGAGGGGCACACTGCCTGGCCTTCCAGGCCCTTTGAAACCATGCTGGAAGCCTTTTAAACCTCAAACTTTGGGCTTTCTTCATGTTCTTAAAACCAGCACCATGTGGATGCTGCCAAGGCCCACTGCCAGCTGGAACAGTACACAAGTTTCCTTTCCCTTGGCTTTAGGGGTTGAGTACCTGGATCACTGGGACTCTGATCATGATTCTGAGGAACAAATTCTCTATGCCACAGCCATTCCAGAACCTGGTGTATTCACTACCATTTTGGAACCTTGTGTGCCATTCTGGAACATGGTGCTCTGCAGCTTTCTCTTCAGAGCAAAATCTTTACTCTTGCAGTTTTTGAGGCTGCAAAGCATGGGGACCCACTGCTGCTTGTGATACCCTAAGGCCATCTTTTATAGCGTCCCATTCCTTTTCAATAATAGAGGCTTCAGCTTTGTCTTTGCAGTCCATGGCTTTTCTGGGTCTTTTTTCCTGGTCAAATTCACAGTCATTTAAATCATCCTACTGGGCTCTCTGCTTCTGATTCACAACATAAAGCTGCCTAAAATCTCCTAACAATAGCCATGTCACCACCACAATATTTGAATGCCTTGAAATTTCTTTTGCTAGATTAATTAATCTGATACCCTTAATCTCAGTCTCAGGAAAAGCCTCTGGACATGAGCAAAATGCAGAAAAGCTTTCTGCCAAGCCATAACACACATCATCTGGAGTCCAACAACCAATGCAGTCCTTCCTCCCAGCAGAAACCTCCTGAGCCTGTTATTTACTGTTTTTCTGGTCTTCTGAGCTGTGATCAGATTCTCCCATGTGGAGAAACCTAAGCTTTCCAGGACCACTCTTTCAAGTGACATCTCTAAGCCTTTCCAAATTCTTTCCACAAGACATTCCCAAGGACTCTTGAATGACATGGTCAGGAATAGTCACAACAACCCCATTCCACTAGTACCCAATTTTGTCTTGGTTTTCTCACATTGCTGAGACAAAATACACAATGCCCAAAATGAAGGAAGGAAAGGCTTATTTAGCTTACAATTTTTCAGATGTTTTAGTTCATATTCAGTTGGCTCCAAGGCAGATATTAAAGGTGAAAAGAGCAAAAAGGGCAAAAAGGGAAATCATGCCTCCTTCTCTTCCTTAAATTGCATGCTGGCTACCTGCCCCTGGGTGGGTGCAGCATTCATATTGCCAATTCTAGCACTAAACAACAAACAGATTACAAATGCTAGAGTCAGCTGCCTCCATGAATGCATGAGGTTTTAAAGGGGACATATAAACACAAACCATAACAGACTGCGTTCACTGTATCCCACAAAATTTCAGTAAGTTGTATTTGCATTTTGACTATACATATCGTTTGTTTTCTTCTCTAATTTCATCTGTAATCTATTAATTGCTCATATGGTATCATTTAATTTCCATTTGTTTATGAATTTTTGCAGTATCTTTTGATAATAATTTCCAATTTCATTGCACTATGGTTAGTTAACATGCATGGGTTAATTTTACTTCCTTTGCACTTACTTAAGCATGTTCTTAGAGGTAGTATATACTCTATGTAGAGAATATCCCATGTGAAGCTAAGGAAAACGGGTATTCTGATGTTTGGTGGAACACTCTGTAAAGGTCTACTAAGTCCATTTGTTCATAGGTTTGGTTCAATTCTGTTATATCTTTGCTGACTTTTTGTCTAGTTGATCCATCTCTTTGTGACAATGGGGTATTAAGGTCCCTCATTACAATTGTGTTATTGCTTATTTGATTTTCCATGTCTATTAATATTTCTCTTATTTAGTTGGGTACTCCGTATTTGATGCATACATATTTAAAATTGTTATATCTTTCTCTTGAAGTTTTGCCCTAGCCTGTATGTAGTGACCTTCTTTATCTCTTTTAACCATTTTTGGTTTGAAGTTCACATTGTCAGCAAACAGAATAGCTACCCCTGCTTTTTTGTGGGTTCCTGTGGCATGACATATTGACTTTATCCTTTGACTTTTAGTCTATGACCTTCATATACAAATAGTTTTTAAATGCCATTTGTGTTGACTTTTTTCATTGATAACAATTATACCTATATTTTTTCCTTGCATCACGTTGTAGTTGCTGATTTGTTGTTTCCTGATTTTTTTGCCATTTTCAAGAGATCTTTCCTTTTATTATCACTAGCCATGATCCTGTCTTCAAGACCTGAAAGTCTGTCTTCCGTTTCATTCAAGTGGTTTTGCCAGCTTTCAGTGGAACTTTTAATTTCCTGGGTATCTCCTTGAATCCATTTCATTCACAGTATTTTTTTCTTGTATTGATCACTCAAAGTTTCCATCCTCCTGTCATCATCCTTTTCATGAATCTCTACTCTGGATTTGCTGTTTAGTTCCTCTAAAAATGTTGACATTTTATTTTTTTACCTGAGGGATTATTTCTGATCTGATTTCCTCTGTAGGCTCATGGATTTGTTTCTTTATTTAGTTTGTTATCATTTAAGAAATTGAAGATGTGTTTCTTCCAATTTATTCTATATTTATGTCTCTTATGCTTGTTCGGGGTGGCCTGGAAGTCTTAGATTGTGTTTTGCTTTTTTTTCTTGTCATTTTCTATTTTTAAAAAATTCATTTTGCTTTCTGCGATGATCCTTGTGAATTTTTGTGTTAGGTAGCAATATTCCCATTATTAAGCCCTCTTTATATAAGGTTTATTCTTCCTGGATGTCTTCTGTGTGTCTTGACTTATATCTGTCCCAAGATCCTACCTCCTAAATAATTAAGAGTGGGATATTCGTACCTTTTTGGCTCAATCCCTGGTCCTTTAGTGCAGGGTTGTGTTGAGGTTATTACCACAGAGCTTCCCAATATTATTGAAGAATGGAGACTAGTTTATTATAACAGATATGACATCCTAGCTAAAATAGTAAAAAATTGGAAATAGCAATAGGATCAAGCACAATTTAGAAGCTGAAAATCTGTGGTAACTATTGATTTTTTTACTTTAGACCATAGGAGCAAAGTCTAAAGTTACAGAACACAAGTGATCATAAATTAGGAGTTTGTATGCAGGGTGTTTCACCTTGGTAAAGTGGTTTTACCCTGTGGTGAGGAAATTAATTAATACATAAAACAAAGATAACTGGAAAGTGGAAGCAAGGTTGGAGGACAAAGGGTGGTTATGCAATATTTGGGAAACTGGAAAAACAGGTAGACAAGAAAGAATGAAAGAGTATTTGATGGAATATCTGAACTTGGTCTCTGGGTTTGGGGAATGGGATTAGTTTTGTGCAGCTAGAACTCTCCCCAGCTGATTAGAAAAAATGAAAAAAAGAGAAAGATCAGAGGAAATAAAAAAGAGCAAAAAAGAAAAGCAAAAGACAAGAAGAAAGAAAAAGAAAAAAAAATGGGAGAAAATGACTGATAACTGTCCTGGACTCTTCTAGTGCTGGTTGCTGTTCCCACAGTGTGGAGAGAGGATATAGATAGCTGGATTCCCCTGGCATATCTGGTTGCCAGGTCCCTGCTTATTCCCCTGATAGTTGCTGATCCCACCTGTTGGCTCCAGTTCCTTCTGAAAATTTCACTTCACTAGTCCTGCCTGCCCATCCTGTGCACCATGGCTGGAATCCCTGATGTGTGGCTGACATTCTGCAGGTCTCTGTGTCTTGGCATGCTGCTTTTCACCTGAATCCTGGTAGCCACTATGGGAGGGACTGAACTAGGACTTTGAATTTGAGGGCTCTCATATTTTTCAATTTTTTATATGTTCTAGATATAAGTCCTTTTCTGAGGGACAACTGCATAAATCTTTGACCATTATGTTGCTTGTCTTTTCACTCTGTTGGTGATTTCTTTTGTTGTAAAAAAGTTTTTTAATAAGATGAGATCCCACTTTTTGATTCTTTCTAGTATTTCTCATGTGATCTGAGCTTTGCTCATGAAGTCTCTTCCTATGCCTAAGTCTTTAAGATTTCTACCTACAACTTGAAAGCAAATGTCCCTGGTCAAAAGGGGAGCCAAGCCAGTGCTGTGCCACAAGGTGAGTTGCAGCTCACCAGGGCAGGCCTGGAAAAGTTTGGGACCATTGGTCCTGGAGGCTGGGTGCCTGCCCAGCCCCCTTGGGTCACAGGACAGGGCTCCAGAGGTTCCATGGGCTTGAGCAGACAGTGCCCAGTGACCTTCATTCAACCAAGGAAACCAGGCACACCTAAAGGGGAGCCAGGCCAGCACTGCTGCTGCAGGGTGAGTTGCAGGTCACCAGGGCAGGTTCGGGAAATGTTTGGGAGCATCAGTCCCAGTGGGTGGGTGCCTGCCCAGACCCTATGGGATGCTAGACTAAGTTCCAGAGGTTCCAAGGGCTTGGGTGGACCACACCTGGTGACCTTAGTTCAACCAGGGGAGTCAGGCCCACCACACAAGGGGAGCCACACCCAAGTGAGTCCCAGTAGCAGAGGACTCAGGAGGTGATTTCCAACACATCCAGGGAAGGATTAAAAAATCACAGGAAACACAGAAATATAGGAAAATGACAAAACAAAAAACCAAAATGCAATCTCAAACCCCCAGCCCATTCCAAGAAAACCGAGGAGCCATATACATAAAAGAAAATACTACACATACACCTAAAATGCATGAAATGATATCAACTGAAATAAAGAAGCAAGTATGGGAAGTTATGAGGGAACTCAAATCAGAAATACTCTCCCAGGTAAAAGAAGAAATGATAAAATTAGTGAAAGAAATACTGAATGCATCCAACAAAGACACAGCTAAACAATTAGAGGAACAAAGCAAAATGATAGACTCCCTGAATCAACAGTTCAAGAGACAAACAGAATGCATTAAGAAGATTCAAAGAGATATACAGGAAATCAAAAACTCTAAGGAAAGTTGCAAAAACCACTTCAATGAAAGTGAAGATAGAATCTCAGATCTCAAAGATAAGATTGCAGCTAGTGAACAGGAAAGGAAAGATCTTCAAAAAATAACAAGAAATCAGGAAATAACAATTCAACAGCTGCAAGATAATGCAAAGAAAAACAACATAAGATTAATAGGGATAAAAGAAAAAGAAGGGGAAAACACAAATGATATCAAGAGGCTATTTACAGAAGTAATAGCTGAAAACTTCCCAAACTTGAGTATGGAAACTGACATACAGATTAGTGAAGCATATAGAGCTCCAAATAGCCATAACCAAAAAAAACTACACCCAGACATATAATAATCACCATCCCAGAAATCCAACATAAGAAGAGAATATTAAAACCTGTTAGAAAAGACAGGTCACATACAAAGAAAAACCTATCAGAATCACAGCAGACTTCTCAACAAAGATAATGAAGTCAAGAAGAGCATGGAGTGAAGTGTTTCAAATCCTAAAGGAAAATGACTTTCAACCCAGACTGATGTACCCTGCAAAAGTGTCCTTCAAAATGGATGGAGAAATAAGATACTTCCATGACAAACAACAGCTGAAGAACTTCATGATCACCAAACCAAACCTATAAAGAATACTGAAAGACATTCTAGATACACATAGGAAAAAACCACTAAGCAAGACAGACAATTAAACAGAATGGAAAGTTAAGATACAACATCAGATAGATAACATGTCAACAATAAACCAATATATGACAGTTATAACCATTAATGGAAATGGCCTCAATTCACCAATTAAAAGAAACAGACTGACAGAATGGATCAAGAAACAACGTCCAACCATATGCTGTCTACAAGAAACCCATCTAACCCAAAAGGAAACTCATAGACTGAAGGTCAAAGGATGGGAAACAATACTCCATGCAAAAGGAACTCAAAAAAAAGCAGGGGTAGCTTTTCTGTTTGCAGACCATGTGAACTTCAAACTAAGAATGGTCTGAAGAGATAAAAAAGGAAACTGAATACTAGTTAGGGGAAAACTGCAAAAGGAAGAGATAACAATCTTAAATATATATGCACCAAATTCCAGAGCACTCAACTACACAAAGCAAATATTAACAGAAATGAAAAATCAAATAGGTAATAACACAATTATAACAGGAGAATTTAAAGCACCATTGACACAAAGGATAGATCAACTAGACAGAAAATCAGCAAAGAAATAGCAGAACTGAATCACACATGTGAACAAATGGATTTGATAGACGTATATAGAGTGTTCCATCCAACAACATCAGGACATACATTCTTCTCAGCAGTACATGGGACATTCTCTAAAATAGACCATATACTAGTCCACAGAACATATTTAAGTAAATGCAAAAGAACTGAAATTATCCCATACATGTTATCAGATCATAGCACCATGAAACTGGAAATTAATGATAAAAGTAACTGCAAAAACCACACAAACACATGGAAATTAAATACTACACTCTTGAGCAATCAGTGGGTCACAGAGGAAATTAAAGAAGAAATTAAACAATATCTACAAGCAAATGAAAATACAAATACAACTTACCAGAACCTGTGGGATGCAATCAAAGCAGTCCTCAGAGGAAAATTTATTGCACTGAGTTCCCACATTAGGAAAACAGAATGAACACAAATAAGTAATCTGATATTATACCTCAAACATCTAGAAAAAGAAGAGCAAGCCAAGCCCAAAGTCAAAAGAAGAGAGGAAATTATAAAGATCAGAGCAGAAATTAATGCAATAGAGACTAAGAAAATAACTCAAAGAACCAATTAAACAAAGAGTTGTTTCTTTGAAAGAATAAAAATAAAGTTGACAAGCCCCTAGCAAACCTAATTTAAAAAGGAAAGAAAGGACTCAAACTCATGCAATACAGAATGAAAAAGGTTAAATCACTACCAACCCTGTGGAAATACAGAAGATCATCAACAACTATTTCAGAAACCTCTACTCTCATAGGTTCAATAACACAGAAGAAATTTACAGATTCCTAGAAACATATGAACCACCAAAGCTGGATCAAGAAGATGTAAAACTGCTGAATAACTCAATTTCAATTAATGAAATTGAAAATGTAATTAAGTCCTTACCAACAAAGAAGAGCCCAGTCTCAGAAGGATTCACTGAGGAAATGTACAAGAAATACAAAGAAGACTTAATGCCAACAAACTCAAACTTTTCAATGAAATTGAAATGGAAGCAATTCTCTCCAAGTCATTCCTGGAAGCAAGTATCACTCTAGTTCCAAAACCTGAGAAAGACCCACCTAAAAAAGAGAACTACAGGCCAGTCTCCCTAATGAACATAGATGCAAAAATTCTTAATAAAATATTGGCAAACAGGATGCAGCAAATTATCAAGAAGATTACATAACATGACCAAGTGGGATTCATCCCAGGCATGCAGGGATGGTTCAACATATGTAAACCAATAAATGTAATCCACCATATCAATAGAGCCAAAAGCAAGAATCACATGATCATTTCTATAGATGCACAAAAAGCTTTTGATAAGAACCAACACCCATTCATGATAAGAAACTTACAGAGAATTGGAATAGATCATCTTTCTCTCAATATGATAAAGGCCATCTGTGACAAACCAACAGCCAGTGTCATATTAAATGGCCAAAAACTGAAAGCCTTTACCTTGAAATCAGGCACAAGACAAGGACGTCCCTTATCACTGCTTCTTTTCAATATATTTCTGGAAACACTAGCCAGGTCAATTAGACAAGAGAGAGAAATAAAATGAGTAAAGATAGGAAAAGAAGAAGTTAAATTATCGTTATTTTCAGATGATATGTTAGTCCACATAGAAGACCCCAAATCTTCATTGAAAGACTCCTAGAAATAATAAATAAATTCATCAATGTAGCTGGATACAAAGTCAATACTCAAAAATCAATAGCATTCTTATACACTAACAACAAAATCACTGAAAGAAATAAGTGAAGCCACACCCTTCACACTAGCATCCAAAAAATGAAATACTTGTGAATTAATCTAATGAAAGTTGTAAAAGAGTTGTACAGGGAAAATTATAATACCCTGAAAAATGAAATTGAAGAGGACCTCAGAAAATGGAAAGACATCCCTTGTTCATTGTTAGGAAGAATAAATATTGTGAAAATGGCCATTATCCCAAAATTGTTATACACATTCAATACAATCTGAATGAAAATACCACTAACATACTTCATAGATCTTCATAGATCTAGAAATCACTCTTAAAATTTATCTGGAACCAGAAGAGACCTAGAATAGCAAAGGCAATTCTAAGCAGCAAAGCCAAGGCAGGAGGCATCACAATCCCTGACTTGAACTGGTAGTGCAAAGCTACTATAATAAAATCAACATGGTATTGGAATAAAAGCAGACCTGAAAGATCAATGAAATAGACTAAAGATACAACTATGAACACACTAAACCACCTTATCTTTGATAAGATGGCCTAGCATGTTCCCTGGAAGAACCACAATGTCTTTAATAAATGGTGCTGGAAAAACTGGCTATCCATATGCTGAAAACTGAAATTAGACCCATACCTATCACCATGTACTAAACTAAAATCCAAATGGATCAAAGATCTAAATATTAAAACAGAAACATTAAATCTGCTGGAAGACAAAGTAGGTAAAAATCTTGAAGACATAGGGGTAGGTAGAGAACTCATGAACAAGAACCAGACTTCACGAGAAATACTTCCCAGAATCAATAACTGGGGTCATGTCTTATTAAAGATATTTCTGCATGTCCAAAGAAATATCCAGAAGAGTGAAAAGAAAACCCACAAAATGGGAAAAAATCTTAGTGAAATGTCCCTCAGACAAAGGACTTCTGTCTAGAACTTATAAAGAATTAAAAAAAATCAGACCCCCGAAATTCAAAGACCCAATCCAAAAATGGGCATCTGAGATGAACACACAGTTCTCAGATGAAGAAATGCAAATGGCAAATAAATACATGAAAAAATGTTCCTCATCATTGGTCATTAGAGAAATACAAATTAAAACCATACAGAGATTCCATCTCACTCCAGAAAGAATGGCCAGGATCAAGAAAACTACCAACAACAAATGCTGGAGAGGCTGTGGGGAAAAAGGAACTCTTCTGCACTGTTGGTGTTAGTGTTGACTGGTGCAACCACTGTGGAGGTCAATCTGGAGATTTCTCAAAAAGCTGGGGTTGGAGGTCCCATTTGACCCAGCTATTCCACTCCTAGCCATATTCCTAGAAGATCTGAAAACATCTTACCACAGTGACATATGCGCACCCATGTTTATAGTGGTACAATTTGTAATAGCCAGAACTTGGAAACAACCTAAGTGCCCATCATCCGAGGAATGGATAAAAAATTGTGGTACTTTTATATAATGGAGCACTACTCAACTATAAAGAATGATCACATTGAAATATTTATAAACAAATGGATGCAACTTGAATCTATACTCATAAGTGAAATAAATCAAACTCACATGTATAAATACTGTATAGTCTCCCTAGGGTAAGAATTGGTAGGAGTATAGAAGATTTTATGGAAATCACAGTTCACCATTATATTGCTTTGAAGTCTTATGTTTTCATTCATTGTTTGGAATGGTTTTATTCTGTTTTGTTTGATCTTAATATGTGTGATCATATGAATAATTACTTTGAAGACAAGAGAGTATGGTAGCCAGTGTTGGTTTAATATCATCTTACTCTGAAGTCCTACCATGCTCTTGTTTTTCTATTACCATTGGTTCTATAACAGGTGTCTTATTGGATTTTAATATGCATAATAGTACAAACAAAATTTTTATGGAAAATGAGATAATTTAGCAGCCATGATTCATCTTCATTTATTTGGTTCAGAATGCCTTGCAATACTTTCATTCTCTTGAGTGGTTTTATTCTATTTTGTTATGTTTGATATTATTGTGTGTAAAGCTAAGCTGAACTATTTCAAAGCAAGAGACATTATGATAGCTAATCTTAATATCCAACTATCTTGTTGTGAAGTGCTGTTCTGATCTGCTTAGATCTGTCTTCTTTTGGTTTATTCTCTCTAAAAAATTTAAAAAAAAAGATTTCTACCTATTTTCTCTTCCTAAAGATTTAGTGTTCCTGCATTAATATTTAGGTCTTTGATCCATTTAGACTTTAGTGCATGATAATAGACATGGATATATTTTAACTGTTGGCTTGCAGAAAGTCAGTTTTCCTAGTAACATTTATTGAAGAAACTTTCTTCCAGTTAACATTTTTGGTCCCTTTGTCAAAGATAAGCTGGCTGAGTGTGTTTATTGCTATGTCTGTATCTTCTAAAGTATTTCGCTGATCCTCAGGTCTGTTTTTGACAGTATCATGCTGATTTTATCACAGTGCATTTGTAGCATAATTTCAAGTCAGGGATTTTGGTACTTTCTGACTTGCCCAGAATTGCCTTTGCTATTTGAGGTCTCTTCTGTTTCCAAATGAATTTTAAGAATGTTTTATCTTTTTCTGTGAAATATACTAATGGAATTTTGATTGGGATTGCATCAAATCTGTATAATAATTATGGGAACATGACCATTTTCACTATGTTGCTTCTTCTTATCCATGAGTAAAGGATAGCTTTCCGTCTTCTGATATCTTCTTCAATTTCTTTTTTCAGAATACTATAATTTTCAATGCATAGAGTTTTTTTTCCTTTATTAGATTGATTCCTAAGTATTTCATTTTTTTCAATACTATTGCGAAGAGAGTAGTTTCCATAATTTCTCTTTCAGTGAGTTTGTTGTTTGTGTACAATAAAGCTATTGATTTTTGATTCTGGACCTTGTACCAGCTGCTCTGTTGAATTCAGTTATTGAATCTACAAGTCTTTTGGGGAAGTTGTTAGGGTCGTCTATGTAGAGTATCATGTCATTTTGAAATAATGGTTAATTAACTTCTGTCTTTCCTAGCCTTATTCCTTTTATTTTTCTCTTGTCTTATTGTTTTGGCTAATGTCTCCAAAACTATATTGAATACTAATGATGAGTGTGGACATCCTGGTCTTGTTCTTGATTTTTGAGAGAAACCTTTCAATTTCTGACCATTTATTATGATGTTAGCTGTGGCCTTGTCATAGATGGTTTTTATCAGATTGAAATGAAGATCATCTATTCCAATTTTATGTAGAGTTTTTATCATGAATGTATGTTGGACTTTGTTAAATCCTTTTTCTGCATCTTTTGAGATGATCATATGATTTTTATTTTGGCTCTGTTATTATGATGTATTGTATTTATTGATGAGCATATGCTTAACCATCCCTGCATCCCTGCAATGAGTGCTACTTGGTACTGTTGTATAATGTTCTTGACAACTTGTTGCATTCTATTTTCCAGTATCTTGACAATTTTTATGTCTGTGTTTGCTAGGGATATTGGGATGTAGTTTTCTTTTCTGGTTGAGTCTTTCTCTAGTTTTGGTGTCAGGGTACTATTTGCTTCCTGGGATAATTTTGGAAGTATTGATTCCTTTCAATTTCATTAATTATTTTCAGCATTAGTGGTATTAATTCTCTAAATTTCTTGTAGAATTCATCAGCTCTTGGGCTTCTATTTGTAGGTTGGTTTTTAATTAGATTTTCAGTTTTATTGACTGATATTTGATTATTTAGAAATTTTATATATTCCTGATCTTATTTGACAATTCACATTTTTTGAGGAATCTATCCAATTCTTCTGTGCTTTCCATCTTATCAGAGTGCAGCTTCTCAAAGTAGGTATTGATCATCTTCTGGATTTCTTCTGGATCCACTGTGATGTCCTTCTTTCCATTTCTAATTGCTTAAATTTGAGTCTTTTCTCTTTTTGATAAGGTCATCTAAGGATTTATCTATTTAATATAATTTTTCAAAAAACAATTCTATTCATTGATTCTTTGTATTATCTCAATTTCATTAATTTCTGCTGTATGCACTTCGGTTTAATTTGCTCTTCTTTTTCTATAATTTTGAATTTCAACATTAGACTGTTTATTTGAGCTCATTCTGTTTTACTGCTGTGAGAATTCATTGCTATAAATTTTCTTTGTAAGAGTGCTTTCATTGCATTCCATGAATTCTGGTATGTTTTATTTGTATTATTATTTAATTGTGGATAGAGTTTTTCTTCTTTAATGTCCTTTGTGATCCATTGGTTGTTCAGGATGGTGTTGTTTAATTTCCATGTCTTTATGTAGTTTTTGTAGTTTTCTTTTGCTGTTGATTTCCCATTTCACTGTGCTATTGCCAGATAATATGTAATGGATGATTTCACTTCCTCTGCATTTAACTGAGCAACTGTTATGGGCGTAAATGTGCTGTATATTGGAGAACATCCCATGTGCAGTTGAAAAGTATGCGTAGTCTTATATTGTGGTGTGAAACAGAGGATACATCTACTAAGTACATTTGTTCACAAGTTTTATTTCAGTCTGATATTTCTGTGTTGAATTTTTTGTCTAGTTGATCTATCTGTGAGAGTTGAATATTAACGTCCCTCATTAAAATTTTGTTAGGGGTTATTTTATTTTTCATGTCTGATATTTGTTTTATGTAGGTAGATATACCAGTATTATGTATATATATATATATATATATATATATATATATATATGATTTTATATATATGATATATATATGATTGTTATATATATATATATATATATATATGATTGTTTCTTATCTCTTCTTGATGTTTTCTCTTGATAAGTATATAGGTGACCTTTTTCATCTCTTTATCAGTCTTGGCTTGAAGTTCACATTGTCTGCAATAGAAGAATAGCTGCACCTATTTTCTATGGGTTCCTGTGGCATGGATTATTGTTTTCATCCTTTGACTTTAAGTCTATGAATGTCTTTTTCAGTTAAATATGTTTCTTGAATGCAGTATAATGTTGGATCTTGCTCCTTCATTCTTACAGTCTGTTTCTTTTCATTGATGATTTGAGACCACTTACATTGATGGCTATAACTGATATGCATTGGCTTATCTTTTCCATGTTATTTTCCTTTTGTTGGTTCCCTGTTTTTCTCTTTTGTTTAATAACTTACCTTACCTGGTGGCTTCTTTGTACTGCTGTTCTTGTGGTCTTTGCTTTTTCTTTCTCATATATCTTTCAGAGCATTCTAAGTAGCTGGTTTGGTGGTCATGAATTTCTTCAGGTGTTCTTTGTTGTGGAAGTATCTGATATCGCCACTGATTCTGAAAGAGAGTTTTGTGGTATACATTAACTTCGGTTGAAGTTAGTTTTCTTTTTATTCTTGAAATACCTCACTCCAAGCTCTTCTTGATTTGAGGGTTGGTATTGAGAAGTCTGCTGTGATTCTGATTGAATTTCCTTTATAGGTATTTTATTTTTTTCTAATAGTTTTTATATTCTGTTCTTGAGCTGAAATTCTTGAAACTTGATTATTATTTGCCATGGTGTAGATTTATTTTGATCTTGGCTATTTGGAATTCTATATGCTTCATTTATTTGTATGTAAAATTCTCTCTCTAGGTGTCAGAAATTTTCTTCCATTACTTCTATGAAGAACGTTTTTATGGCTTATACAGTGTCTTTAGTTTTATCATTCACTGCAATCAATCTTATGTTGTTCTTTGCTTCATTTTGTAGTTGTTGGGTTGATTTTTTATGGTCTTTGCTATTTTTAAGATGTCTTTCTTTTCTTGGTTACTAGCCACAATCTGGTTTTCTAGATCTGTCCTTTTTTTCATTCAATCTGTTGCATATACTTTCAATGTAGCTTTTAATATCCTGGATTTATGTTTGGATCTCTTTTGTGGATTCCATGTCTTCCCTATTTTGGACAGTCATAGTTCCCATCATTTTCCTGAACTTTTCTATTTTTTTAATCTTTATATGCTTTAGTATCTTCCATTTTGATCATCATTCCTTTTTCCATCTTAGAGATTATTTTTCTATAGCATCTTTCATTTTTTCACTTCTGTTGCTATCATTTCAGAAAGTTCTAGTTCCAGTTTTCTCTATCTCATTGTGCTCTGTACTTCTGGGTGAGCCAGGGTTCTGGGGTTGCATTTTGTTTCCACATCTTGTCATTTTCTATTTTATTTTATTCTATTTTCTGTTGATTATTGTGGATATCTTATAGTAGTTATCTTTATCTCTAATATCAAGGGTTCCCAGGAAATGTCTGTTCCTCAGGGGTGTCTTCTAGATGTAGGTTCTTCTTGGTCTTTATCTTGTATCTGAAGAACCTGCCTTCCAAATGTATTAAAGATGAGAAGTTGCTATCTCTTTGGCTAAGCACCTATCCTGTGGTACTTGACTATGTGGATGGTGATGGTTGTGATCCCACACATTGAAAGTGTTGTCATATGAGGGAGATAAACTGACTATAATGGTTATGACATTCTGGCTAAAATAGTTAGCAATAACAGTAGTCTCTATCACAGCTTGACAACTCAAAATCTGTGGTAACCATTAGCCTGATAACGTTAAACATAGGAACAATTTATATAGTTACAGAACAAAATGCAGCATATACCAGGAACTTAACAGGCAATTATTTTCCATTTAGTGGAGAGATTTTTACCATATTGTGGGGAGGGGATAAAGAAGGATAGGGGCCAAGATAATGAGATGAAGGAGGTCAAATACAGAAGCTAGAGGGCAAAAGATGAACACCCCAATTTTGGAAAACTGTAGGACACAAGAGAGAAAAAATGGAAAACAAAGCAAAGGAGCACTGAAGCAAATGAGAAAGGGAAGAGATAATGTTCACTCACATGAAAGTATCATAAAATCAAGTGAGATAGTTTAAGAGAGCAAAATGAAATGTGGAAGAAAACAAAAAGAAACCTAAAAGTTTAAGTATCAAAAGAAAGAGAAAAGAAAACAAACAAAACCACAAAAAAAAAAACAAGAGAATACAAAACAAAACAGAAAAACAAAGGAAAATTAAAGTAGTAAAATACATTTGGTATCTACAATTCTATGATAGGTACAACCAAGTAGGATCCAAGAAATGTATACTCCAATAATTTTATCACTGGGATATATGTTGGATAAGAGACTGATCCTGACTTCTGGATGTGGGACCTGGGACTGATCTTCTGTTGCTGAAGCTCCCATAGAGTCCTTTGATTTTAAAAAAAAATCAACCCCAACTAGTCATTTCTATTCTGCCTGTTTGTGCCAAAGCACAAACCTAGTTCACCTAACTTACCAAATGGTGGCTCATGTGCTTACTGCTGCTTTGGAGTTTTCCATGCTGCTGGTCGCACCTGCGTATCATGTGCACATGTTACAGGGCCTTGGTGGGTCACTGGGTTTTCCACCTTGGCTGGGCTCAGTTAGATCCTAAATGTTTAATTATATAATTCACTTTTTTTTTTTTACTAATTTTTACATTTGTTTTCTATTTATTGCTTTGCTTTCAACCAGTTACTCTAAATATTGACAACATGACTTGGAATCTGGTTTCAGGATCTGACTATTGGAAATTTGTAAAAATCATTAATATTAATCTGGCCTCTGTTGGATGAAAGAAAAGAAAAATAATACTCTTCAGGAGGCTTTATGTTTCTATTCATGTATTCTGGCCAACTCCATGAAGTATTGCATACATACTGGGAAGAAAAAGACTTCCTGATATGCAGAACAGGAGACTTTATACTTTTTTCTTTGCACCTGACACAAGATTGAATTGTAGGGTCTCTAAGGAAGATGGCTGATCAGTGAGCAACAAAATACAGAGCCTCAAGGGAGAAACAACTCATATGCCAGAATAAAACACCCTGGAGAGACCCAGACAGAAGGAGATGGATCCTCTTCACACAGGAAAAAATTAAAATGTAAAGAAGTTCGTCAAATACATTGGGACTACAACTGAAACAGCTAGAAATTACAGGATACAGCATTTTCATTCTCAGTGACCTGCCAAGTTTGAAAAGGCCTGAATCCGCGGCGGCTGGCAGAGCCACCCAAACTCGTTCCTGCTGCTGCTCACGGGAAGCACAGCAGCACTGAAGTCAGGGGTGGGTGAGCCCAATGGAGAGTGGAGCTGGCAAAGGGACCTTCATTAATCCACGGTCAGTGCTGGGATTGGGACCCCCCCCCATGGGAAGGATGCAATCAAATGGGCAACATGTTGGAATCTGGCAGGAGGAGCCTGAAATGGGAGCAACAGTGACTTCAGTTGGTTCCTCCCTCCCCAAAGCAGATTCGTGGGATTTGCTTGGACTGGGCTGCACCCCTGGCCGAACCCAATGAGCCATCCCAAATTGATTCCCTGAACCTAGCAAGCATTTACTGGGGGAAGGCCTCTGCAGTTTTGTTGGCGCAGTGGGGAGGGGCAGGCATAGACAGCTGCTGCTTGCACCTAAGTGATAAGAGCAGTCAGGAGGGGGCAGGGACCTCACCAGCATGCTTCTGAGGAAACCTGGCAGACAGGGAAGGGGGCTGGGACCTGCACTGTAAACTGTGTGGAGGAATCCAGGACCATGACAGGAGAGAGAGTGAGGAAGAGACCCCCCAGCCCAGAACCCTGAGATCCCTGATCCAGGAGAGGGAAAAAAGGGAGATTGAGGGTGGCAAACACACAACAGCAAACATGGCTTCAATGGACATTAAAAGATATCTTTGGGACCTTGTAGACAAGTTCAAAACTGAAATATTAAATCAGGTAAAGCAAGATATGAGTAGCATAATAAAAGAAATGCTCTCAGGGAGCATCTCTCAGGAAGATACAGACAGAAGAAGGTAGGAACACAAAAAAGGAGAGAAACATTAGATAAAGAATATAAAGAAAATATAAAATACATGAAGCAGATTCAAGGAGACTATCAGGAAATTAATAACTCCATTGAAAGCTGGCAAAATGCCTTAAAAGAAACTAAGGATAAACTATCAAAACTTGAAGACAAGTTTGCAATGTGTGATCATGAAAGGAAAGATCTCTTAAAAATAACAAGGAAACAGGCAATAACAACACAAAGGCTAGAAGATGAGATGACAAGAGAATCTACAATTTAAGAATAAGAAATGTGAACGAAGAAGCAGGAATACATACCGGCGAATTACAAAGTCTATTCACAGAAATCATTAAGGAAAACTTCCCAAGCATGAGAAAAGAAAATGACATTCAGTTATGTGAGGCATACAGAACTCCAGCCACCTACAACCAAAACAGATCTACACCCAGACATATAATAATCAAAATACCAGAAATTCAATATAAAAACAGAATATTAAAAGCCATCAGAGAAAAGAAACAGATTACCTATAAAGGTAAGCCCAACAGAATCACGGCTGACTTCTCAATACAGACCATCAGACTAAGAAGAGCTTGGAGTGAAATATTCCAAGCCCTGAAAGAAAATAACCTCCAGCCCAGACTGATGTACCCTGCAAAGCTGTCACTAGAAATTAATGGAGAAACAAGATGCTTCTATGACAAAGAGGAACTAGAGGAGTTTGTGACCACCAATCCAACCCTACAGAGAATACTGAAGGACATTCTAGAGAGAGAGAAAAAAAATACCAGGACTTTACGAACAGTGGCAGAGAGGCCTCAATGAGTGGGGCAGGCAGTAGAATGAAGGAGAAAAGTAGACAAACAGGCAGAAAAATAGCATAGCAGAAATGAGGCAGAGAAGGATAACTAGAATCTCTAACATAGATGGCCTTGATACACTATATTGTTAATAGTGCACCAGGATTTAAAACCCACATTACTCACACTACTCTGCTTAGATGTATTATATTCTGTTCCAGTCATTCTACATGTACTAGATTTGAAGGTACAAACAGCAATCCCAAAAATAACAGGATATAGTATGTCAATCATCCTTAATTTCCTATTAAGTCAATCTAAAGCTCTGTAAAACCTACACTGTTTTACCATGACTGATTGTAATCGAATCTGGTTTGTTGGATTGCTGTTTTGTATGGATAGATTTTATTCAAAGCTGTTATGATTGATAGTATCAAGTCCGAGAATATAGGCAACTGCACTTAAGATGACAAGATTCACTAGAATATCCACTATGGTTTGATCATTACCTGCCTTTGAAGTTTTATACTGTCTACAATGTTTTGTTTTTACTAATATTGTTATGTACTGCTATATTCAATTATACTGCTATATTCATTTATGCCTGATGATATAGGCAATTCTATTGAAGATAATAAGAAGCAACACAGCAATCATTTTAGATCACCTTGTACTGTGGTTCTATATGACTTTTTGGTTTCATGTTTTTATAGTAATTTGTTTTGTTTTGTCTTACTATGTTTTGTTTTTCCCTCTAATACAGAAAGAATAGAAATACATGTAGAGACTCATGTATGCATAGCTGTTTGCAGTCTCAGTGTTTGACTATCTACTTTGCATGCTTTAATTTTGTAATTTGAACAACTATTTCTAAGAGGACAATATGTAATTTATTAACTAGTGATTTCTTATTGTTTATCTTTTTTTCTGAAATTTTGTATTATCTCTACCCTTTACATGCTTTTTTTCTCTTTAAATAGAAATTTAAAAAAAGATTGAATTGTAGGTATGAAGTTTTACACTCTATTTTATGTGTGAATATGTCTCTGTAATTTCAGAAATATTTACTCTTCAGATGTTCTGTATAAAGTTTTCCTACCTCTGGAGTGTAATAATCGATTATACGGTTACTGAAATTAATGGAGTTCTGTTTTAATTGGTATACACTGAGACCTGCCAGTTGTGGCCATCTCCTTCTGATTTCTTCCTTTTTATGGCCCTCTATTGTTTTTCCCTAAGAGGTGACATGAGGTGTTTAGCACATCCAGTGGTCTCAGAATCCAGCAATTTCCTGGGTAGTAGGCCCACTGCACTGTGGGTAGGCATATCTGGACACATGACTTAGAGGAGAGGAAAGACATAGCTTGTTACTAAAGGATGATTTATACCACAAGATGGGTGATTTGGCAGGATTACCAGTACACGAGGACTTAAATTTTGGAAAATTCCAGATGGAGGGACTCATATGCCTCATCTTACTCTGAGGAAAAACTTATTTTTGTACAGAGAGAGCATCAGAATATATAAGTCACATGGCCATACACTGTAATCTGAAACCCAGTTCTTCTGGTTCTGTTGTAGAAGCTGACTGGGTCACCTCTGAGTAACCCTGTGTGAATGGATAACAGACAATAGAGGGTGACCCTGGAGGACTTGAATAGTGAACTCTTCAAATGGACACCCTCAGGGGTAAAGGGAAGATAGTTGTAGCATTTGACATTAATTCTTTTTAAAACTTCACAAGAGCATGTTCATAAAAATTGTATATACACTGAGTTCATCACTTGGGAGAGAATTACACACTTTCTAGTTAAACCTCTTTCTCAGTTACTTTTTGTCTCATTGCTGAAATAAAACAGCCAGCATAGAAAGTTAAAAAGAGAAAGGTTTATTTAGCTCACAGTTGGTAGTCCTTAATCTTCTAACTCCAAGGCAGACTGGCTTGGCAGAGGGGGATCCCAGAAGACAAACAGTTCAGGGCAGCAGAAGAGAGCAAATGTATGCAAGGAAGGGGGAAGACAAGCCTCTTTTTGTTCCTTGTACTGTATCCAGGCTACTGGAATTATGGTAGTGCCAAACCAATTAGTGTACTGATTTTGTAGACATACCCTTAATACCAGCATCACATACTTTAGATTCAGCCACTGCCAAAAAAGCCCTACCTATGACCACATGAGGCTTTGGATGGACATCTACCCACAAAACATAATAAACTATCAAAGGATGTATCCTACTGGTAACATTTCATCACTATTCTTCTAAATATATCTTTAATAAAGGAAGATATACAAAGAAAGATTCATGGCTGCATTTTAAAGTAAATATAGTTATAAATGAATACACCTTTTCATTAATAAGTAATTATCACTATAAATACTGCTTTGGTTAGTGCTATTATTACATGTCAGTGATAAAGCAAGTCTTTTTACATTGCCCACAATAGAGGACAAAACATTACATTCACTGTGCTAGCAAATAATTTCTGTATCAATTTATTGTTTTGAATGAGACAGTGTACAGAAAATAATTACATTGAACTAGAAGAGATTCATTATATGTACTTTTCCATCTCATTTCTACGTTGCACATTGGTTTTCATGTAACTATTTGCTTCTGCACAATTCAGTTCTTCCAAATATTGCTGCAAATTTGCCACCACCTTCACCTTTTGCCATCACACCTGACATCTCATGATGTCTGCTTTCCCTACCTTGGTCTTCCCCACCTCAGTGATAGTCTTAAGCTCCTCCCCAGCTGCCAATGTCATGGTGAAAATCCAACATGCCTAGGGGATCCCTACTCAAATTCCTGGACTCCCAGGGCTTCTTCATTTAGAAAAACTAGGCATATCTCCTTTGCTTTCTGCGACACTCACCTCCTACCCCAAGACCACTGCTTGTATCTTTCCCACTGAAACCACTCCCCTGAAATCACAGATTCAAAGGCCTCACCTGACCACAGCTTCCCTCTCA